>JALBZB010001239.1:0-11382 GCA_038050625.1 Pythium sp. MPC-2022a
AGGCGCCTGTTCATCTCGTTCTTTTTCTCCACGTAGGCTTTGAAGCGCTCGAAGTTTATCGTCTTCCTGTTATAGGCGCTCAGCTCCGTCTCCCATTCGACGATGCGCTTGCCGTCGATCACCTCCTACTTGCGGTCCTATACGTAGTCCTGATACTTCTTCGTCTTCGTCTCTTTACGGCGCGTGCCCTGTGTGTATCGGAGCGTTGTCTGTTGCTTGGTGTAGCCGTTGACGCAGTACAGCAGGTCGCTCATGTTGGGGTCGATCGCGACGAGCGTCTTGTCCTTCAGGGGTTTGTAGTCGGCAACCTCGTCGATGTATGTCTCGTTATTTCCTTTCTTCGCTTGGATCGCCCGCTTGCCGAGAAGATCCTCTCGCTTCAGGAGGATACTGCAGCCAACACCATCCGTCTGAATCTGGTGGTCGAACGTATACCCATGCGCGCGGAAGCACTTCATGTTGGCTTTGAAGGAGGAGCCCCAGGTGCTGTCGTGGCGCTTGACGAGGTTGCCCTTCGTCAAGTAGCCGCTTCACTTACCCTGTTCCTTCGTGAAGCAGAGGTTGACGAGCGACATCGTGTCTATGCGGACGTGTTTGAGCACGACGTTGCTGCGCAGTGAGCATGCGTTCTTGACGCTCGTGCTATGCGCCTCGAGCGCCTTTATCATGTGCAGCATGTACGAGAGGTAATCCTGCGGCGAGCACTGGATGTCGTAAAGGACGTTATCATTTTCCAGATCCCTTGCAGGGAGTACCAGGTCGCGCTGCTCGTCTATCCACACGTGGTAGAGGGGATGCGACGTCTTCGGCAGGTGTGGCCTGAGCAAGTCATCCTTGGCCCTGCGCAAGCGTGTGCACAGCTCGTCCTGGCGGCTTCTCGTGTTCCTCCCGCTCCTCCTGATAACGGCGACCAGCTCCTTCTTGCGTCACGACACGTTGACGTACCGCTCGACGTACTCAACGTAGTTCTGCTTGATGTTGTTTTCGTACATGGTGATCACGTCGGTCGAGAGGTAGTCGAGCACGGTACTCATATGCTCGTAGCTTAGCTCCTCCGCCACGTACCCCTTGTAGTGCTGCTCGTAGAAGGCCTTGAGCTTCTCCTTGATGATCTGCATCTCGACCTTTGGATGCCTGCCCTGGGAGGGCGACTTGCAGAGCACCTTCATGACTGAGGTCACGAACTATCTGTCAAGCGTGGATAGTTCGACGCCCTTCTCGCAACAATGGAGCAGGTACAACTTGAGCAACTGGAGCCTGTGGATCATGATACCGCTGGCCCGTAACGTGGCATCGGTTAGCTTCTCGATGACGAGATCGCTGTTGACGACACTCTTGAGGCTCGTCTTGGCGCAGCGGTAGGTCGAGTCCGGTGGCTCCTTCATGTTCTCCGTTCGATTGAGTTGTAAACCCTAGACAGGTGTGCCGATGCGAGTAGATGCAGAACTGACTATGTATTGGGAGGAAGAGAGTGGAGCTGGTGGCCTACAACAACTGCGCCAGACCTCTTCAATGGCAACCCAGCGTCACTTTCTGCGAGAGGGCAACCAAAAATGGATACTTTTCGAGGCACGAACTGAAATCTGTGACATGCTCGCGCGTGCTTGAACAGCTGAATCGTACTTTAGTGGACAATATACGGTAACGCCTGATTCCAGCATTCTCATGAGGTGCTGGCATCGTCATTCGCCAATTGTTCAACAAATGGCACACACTACTTCTAGTACTACTCCAGACGCCGTCGTCATGCAACTGCTGCGCATGCACTTGGGCCTGAGCGACTTTGACGACAACGACACTACCGCCACTACCACTAGTATCCGCAGCTTCCGCGACCTCTACCAGCTGCCGTTCCTGCACGCACCGCAAGCGAAGCGCGAGCTGCTGCGCGCCGCTGAGGCGACCTGCTGCGCGGGCGTGATCCTGGACGTGCTGCTCTACTTATCGCAGACAATGGCACCGAGTCTGTTCACGAGGGAGATCGCGGTCATACCCGTGGCGCTCAGTCAGTGGATCCACTACCTGTCGGAGCAGTGCGTCGTGAACAACGAGACCGTGTCACTCGACGCGCTTCACGGGCTCCTGGAGCTCTACTCGACGACGAAGCGGTTCCAGGACCTCGCGACGCTGCTGCTAGGACTCGTAGCAAAAGAAACGCAGATCGACAAGGCATTGTGCGTGGCGGTCGAGGTCGTAGGCATCGTGAAGCACTACCGCCACCGGTTCCCGAACTGGATCCTCGAGCTCATCAACGAGCACATCGCGCTGACGGAGTTGCTGATCGCGACCGAGAAGAACGACCAGTTCACCGCCCCGGAGGTGTGCGTCAAGAGCGGATACATGGACAAGCGCGCGCGAGGGGCTGTGAGCATCCAGGCCAACTGGCGCATGCGCTACTTCACGTTGGACGCGAACGAGCTCTCATACTCCAAGTACGACGCTGAGAAGCTCGCGCACTCGCGGAACCCGTTCCTGGACAAGCGGCAGAAGGGCAGCGTGCGACTCACGAGAGGCATGAGCGTCGCGCCGCTCGAGTACAATGGCAAGATGTCCATCCGTCCGCACTGCATCCAGCTGGGCGATGGGGACCGTGCGCTCATTATCGATCCGTGCACGCCTGTGGTCCAGTACGAGTGGATGGTCGCGCTCGCTGCGAATATTAAGCGGCTCGAGCTGGACCCCGTGTGGCTCAGCTTCCCACGACGGAGCGTGCACCACATGACCATGGCTGAGTTCCTGCGGTACTGCCTGCTCTATCATTCGAAACTCCGCAATAATGGAGAGCTACCGGCATGCCACCCGCAAATCCTGCGCGAGCGGTTCCAGATCGACGAGAAGCGTTACTGCTACAGTTTGTTGCAGAGCCTCGCGCGCGTGGGCGACTGGGGTGAGTTTGAGGCTCACACGCGGCCGTCGTCCAAGATGAACCCCATCTCGCTCTTCCAGAATACTGGCAATATTAACATGAAAGGCCCGATCGACCCAGGTTGCATCGGCTTTGGCGCGATCCTGGACCTGGCGCTACAGGGTAACGCGCCGGGCCACCTCATCGTGGACTTTGAGGCGCAGCACCAGAAGCAGGAGGCGAAAAACAGCAGCGCAAAACCTGCATGGAGCTGTCGGAAGAACGGGAATGAGAGCGCGTCGCTCTCGATCCGCATCGAGGTGCCCGACAGCATCCGCGCCGAGGGCTATTGAGAGAAATGTGAAGCTTTCGGCTTTGCTGCTGTCCGCACTGGTCGAAATAAATTGTTCAAAACGCGGGGTGTATATGTAAGTGTGGGTTGGTTGTATTGTGGTAGGTAGAATAGAACAAGAAACAATTCTGGTTGCCTTGCTCTGCTAGCTACCTTCTCTCTCACACGTACACTCTCTCATATCCCCACGTCTCTCTCTTTCCATCTCCGATACTGCTTCTAGAGTACTACAGACTATGGATCGATTGTCCTCTCAAGCGCCACAGGCTTAGAACGTCTCCGAGGCGTTGAAGGCCTTCTCGAGCGGGTGCGGGCGCGTGATGAGGTCGAAGCGGTCCTGGCCCACGCCGATCCACTTGATGTGCGTGCCCAGGAGCTCTTCGACGCGCAACACGTACTTCTGCGCGGCCGCCGGGAGCTCTTCGAACGTCTTGCATTTGGAGATGTCCTCGTCCCAACCGTCCATCACTTCGTACTCGACCACCGACTCCTCGAGCAGCTGCAGGTTCGACGGCATGCCGCCCAGCTTCTTGCCCTTGTGCCAGTACGCGACACCGATCTTGACCTGCTTAAGGCCCGTGAGCACGTCCAGCTTGGTCAGGTTCAGCTCCGTGAAGCCGTTCACCATGTTCGAGTAGCGCATCTGCGGGATGTCGAGCCAGCCGCAGCGGCGAGGACGACCCGTGGTCGTGCCGAATTCGGCGCCGACGCTGCCCAAGTGCGCGCCGACGTCGTCGTGGAGCTCCGTCGGGAACGGACCTTCGCCCACACGCGTGCAGTATGCCTTGACGATGCCGATGATGCCGTTCAGGCGGTTCGGTGAGATGCCGCCACCGGTGCACACCGAGCCGATCGACGGGTTCGACGACGTCACGTACGGGTACGTGCCAAAGTCAATGTCGAGCATGGTCGCGTTCGCGCCTTCGACGAGTACGCGCTTGCCCGAGATGAACGAGTTGTTGAGGTACTCGATCGTGTCAACCGTGAAGCTCAGGATGTACTCCTTGATCGCGCGGTACTTCTCGATCTCGGCGTCGGCGTCGACTTCCAAGTCCGGGTAGTTGTCCTTGTAGAACTTGACCTGGTCGCGGAGCTTGTCGGCGAAGTCGTCAAAGTAGCGCAGGTCGCCCACGCGCACGCCATTGCGGAGCATCTTGGACGAGTACGCCGGACCGATGCCCTTCTTGGTCGTGCCGATCTTGTTGCGGCCACGACGCAGCTCGTTCAGGCCGTCAATTTCCTGATGCAGGTCGAGTACCATGTGCGCGCGGTCCGAGATGAGAATGCGGCCCTCGTAGTCGACGCCCATGCGCTTGAGCTCCTCGAGCTCCAGCAGCAGGCTCGGCAAGTGCACAACAACACCGTTGCCGATGACACACACCGCGTTCGGGTTGAGGATGCCCGACGGCACCAAGTGGAACTTGTACTTCTTGCCGTTGTGCACGATCGTGTGGCCGGCGTTCGCGCCACCGGCGACACGCGCGATCACGTCGTACGACTGCGACAGGTTGTCCACGAGCTTGCCCTTGCCTTCGTCGCCCCACTGCGCGCCGAGCACGACGTCCACGCCGCCGTTGAAGCCGTCGTGGTGGCGCTTCGGGTTCGCCACCGCGGACTCAATGCGGTTGAGCTTGGCGACGACCTCCTTAAGCATGGCCTGGGTCTGCACGTCGCGCGCGACTGGCGCCGCGCCTTCGCACTGCGCCTCGTTGCTCGAAGACGACGCGGCGGCGGCCGTGCCCGCGGCCAACGCGAGCGCGCCACCCACGGCGAGCGCCAAGCTGCTGCCGTTCTTGTTGCCATTGCTGGCCTGACTTCCCTCCAGTGCAAGAGCCGCTCGCAGCGAGGCGGTCGCGTGCGCGTTGGCGTAGCTCGCCTGGCGCCAGTGCGCCGCGACGCGCGTGGCGGCGCTTGTCACCTTCTTGACGGCGTCCATCCGCATCTTTTTCAAGATTCCGGGCAGCTCCTGCACCAGCAGCCGCACAAAAAGCCCCAAGCAAAAGGGGGAGGTGGTGGTTACGCAGCTACAGTCAGAGAAATATGTATAAAGCCATGCCTCCGCCAGTCATTTGGTTTGTTGGGTGTGACATGTGTGGCGTGAGCAGCACCACATCCATCACCTGATAAAGTGATGTTGAAGTATCCCCTCGTAATGAGTAGAGAGGTTTGACGGATGATGACTCTGCGTAATTGCTCAAAGTATTTGTTAGGTTATTAGTATAGAGGTACTAAAATTGAAAAGGTCATTTAATATCGAAACGGAGTTTATCCATCCCCTTCGATACTTACCGGTTTTATCCAGTCGCTCTGCTAAACCGGTAGATTACCGGGTTTTTTAGATTCCCTTAGCTTTTACTTTCTTAAATCAAATTTAAGAATTTAAAATTACTGATTTAGCATTTATTTGAAGAAAAGACTGATCTAATTTCTGATTTAAATCAAAAGATTTTTTACAATTCTACTAAAATCATTTGAGAATTTTGCAAATCCTCAAATCTACTGATTTAAGAAAGTAAAAGCAGAAGGGACATTCTAAAAACCAAAAAACCCGTTGATAAGTGCGTGCGAACTTCAGCAGTTTTTCTCTGAACCCGCAGGTTTGATGTGAATGCTTGTGTACGAGTCTGTGGAAATCAAGCTGCTGACGAGAAGCGATGACTTCACTGCACTGAAGCCATTTCGCCACCACCTCGTGGCGGATAGTCAGAGAAACGGACATGTCCTCGCGAACGAGAAGATCGCCGCTGTTCTTTCCGTAGAAGTAAGATTTAACGAGTCAGCTTGTCTGACTCGTGTGAGCACCATGACAGTGAAGACACCACCCAGCTCAGTCTTCCTTGGCGGTGGAAGCGAATGCAATGTCCTGCCTGAGCCATGAGCCTGAAGCTCTGCAACATCACAGCAGATCCATCCCGATGTTGACCCTTTTTCGATTCGCGCAAGCGAATGCGAAGAAAGGTACCAGTGCATTTTGGTTGATTCTCTCCCATAATCTGCCATCTCAGCTGCTCATTCTCTTTGCTTCAGCTTCCGACGACGCCAACGCAGTTGCTCGTCAAACCAACCTGTAGATGAACAGAGGAGCGTCATCGAGCGTAAATCCAGCAGAGCGCATTTGCGCTAGGAAATGCAAGGCCATCCATCACCTTCGGCCAACGTAGCGTTTTGGAAGCTGCATAATCAGTCGGAACCAATGAACCACATCAGAGAAGTCAACCATTTATTTCATCGCGTCCATTTCATTTTCAAGCTTCGAGGAGCTCATTTCACAAAACACGGTGACAGTTCTAGCTGGAAACTCCCATCGGTTCAATCATGTAGCTCTTGTTAAGAAGCAGAGCGTAAAAATAGCACCTTGTTTCGGTATTCACGGCTAAATGTACCACCTCGACTTTTTCATGAAAGCACCACCGCACCCATTCGAGCGGCGATTTCTTCACGAGTGAGTGAGCAAGTGAACTCACTTTCTCTCACTCTATTTATCTGCCCATCTGAACGACCCTCGTGCTGTTGTCGCTTGCTTTATTTCAACACTCCTCTCTAAAGGTGTGGTCGTTCAAAATTCAGAAGCCCTCCTCGCGTCTCTGCCTCCTAATAAGTCGGATACCTCTCGTCATGTCACGCACAGGAACCACAGAAAGTGGTGAGCAAACTCGTTTTGATGGAAGAAAGGTGGTGGTGGTTGCTGGCTTATCTCATATTCATATTCAAAAGGCCACACTTTCACCTTTGAGCGCATCTCCATATTGGCTTTGCTTGTCAAACCCAGTTGCAAGGGAGTGGGATCGTCCCACGAGGGCTTCCACAGAAAAGAGAAAGAAGAAAACGATCGATTTTTCGTTCATTCTCTTTTCTTCTTTCTCTCTTTCGTGTTGCTTGTCCAGCAGTGGGTCCACTTATTCGATCGCCCCCAGTTGCATTTGCACACGTGCTCATTCATTCATTCATTGTCAACACAGCAGCACCACAGGAAGTCAGTCACCGCCGCCATCTCTCGTGCGCTTTGTCTGGTTGTGTGTGGGTGAGTGAGTGAGTGAGTGGGTGAGTGAGTGAGTGAGTGAGTGAGTGAGTGAGTGAGTGAGTGAGTGAGTGAATGAGTGAGTTTCTTGTCGCGCCTGAAAAAGTCCAGTGCTGCTCTTACCAGAATCCCGCCCCACCGTCACGACGCTCGCCATCTAACCCGCTATTCCTACGTCGTCGTCTTCTCCTTTTAAGCTGCTGCTGCCTTTCTCGTCGCCATTTGCACCAGACAGAGCGACTTATCTGCGAGAGCACCATGATGAACTCCTGCAAGTCAACCCAAGACCCGTTCGAGCAGTTCGACGAGGACGAGGTGTCCTCCTGCGAGCTCTGCGCGCTCGCTGCCGCCAGTGAATCACCTTCTCATCAGCAACAGCAACATCATGGAACAGGACGACGCGGGTCACGGGGCCCTGATCGCATACCGCAGATCACAATCGCAGCCATGCAGGGACGCTACGAGCACGTGCGCCACTGGATCGAGCACGCCGGCTGCGATGTCAATACTGTTGACTTCATGGGCACCATGCCGCTGCACCGCGCCGCACTCGAGGGTCACGTTGAGATCGTAGAGTACCTGATCCAGCGCGGCGCATCGCTACAAACCCGAGTACTTGACGTGAAGGACACGGTGCTGCACCTGGCGGCGTCCAAAGGCTATACACAGGTGCTCAAGGCGCTGCTGCACGCTGGCGCGCACATTGAAGCCCGCAACGCTGACAGCTACACCCCACTGCTCGCTGCGATCCGCGCGAACCAGCTGCAGTGCGTGCAGGTTCTTATCGCGAATGGTGCGAGCGTCAGCGCGCCGTGGGTCGTCGACGGTAGGGACGTCGGCACATGTTTGCACCTCACCGTGCAGTGCGGGCACCTGGAACTGACCAAGTTCTTGCTCGGGGTCGTAGCGCTGGACGTGAACCAGAAGACGCGTCGACGCCACGCCACCCCGCTACACTTTGCGGCGCGCCACGGTCACGTCGAGATGGCGCAGTACCTGGTCGAGCGCCACCATGCAGATGTGCGTGCGCGGGACACGCGCGGCATGACGCCGCTGCATTACGCATGCGACTACGAGTACCACCTGACGATGCCCACAGAACAGCACGGTGTCATTGAGCGCCGCCATGTGGAAATTGTTGTTTGGCTCCTCAAATCCGGATCGAAAGTCAAACCGCGTCGAAATCGAGACCACGCGACGCCACTCAGATGTGCTGCAATGCGCGGTCACTTGCAAATCGCGAAGACACTACTGGATCACGGCGCACGGAGCAGCAAGGCGACCAAGTGGCTCTTTGCGCTGGTCTGGGCTCGGGATCCATTCAAAGTCAAGTTCTTGGTGTCTTCAGAGAGCGGATATAGTAGTAACAATACTAGATCTGGGTCTTCTTCGAATCAGAGCGCATCGTCTGGAAGCCGCAAGCAGAGCAGCAAGCGCACCGCCGCCTCGCACGATAGCCTGAGCAGCTGCGGGACCCAGCCAGACAGCCCTAGCAATATGACGATGTTGCTGGAGAACAGTACCAATACTGCTGCAAACAGGACTCTGCCGAGCAGATTCTGGGACAGTAGTAGCCACGGTACAACAACAGCAAATGGTGGAAATCGTCGCACGGCATTGCATTCTGCTTGCTTGGACTCAGACTTGAGGTTACTCCTTGAGCTTCTCAGTGAAGACCAACCGACCTTCGCCAGAGACAACAACGACGCCACCATCACTGCACTGGAAGCCCAACTACTCCCCGAGGGGCTCACTGCGCTGCACATCGCATCTCGAAATGGGTGGCTGCGCGGTGTCTCGGTGCTTCTCAAGGCTGGCGCGGATGTGAACGTGCTGACTTTGTCGAATGGCGCGACGCCGCTGCACTTTGCAGCTGAGCATGGACACATCTCGGTGATCAAGAAGCTCGTCGCTCAAGGTGCCAAGGTGAACGCGTGCGATCACGCTGGTACGACGCCACTGCTCGTCGCGCTGCGAAATGGTCGGTCGTACGCGATGAAGTTGCTGCTTCGCCATGGGGGTTCTAGCCAACCGTGCTCATTCACTACGCGTGGCAGCATTACAGGAGTGCTATCCCTGGGGGAGCTCTTCGCTTCTCAGGGTGAAGAGGAAGAAGAGAAAGAAGAGGAGCTGGTGCGCATTTTCAACCCCAAGCGCACGACCGCGCTCCACATGGCGGCGTTTTATGGACTCCTCGACACGGTGCGGCAGCTTGCGGTCTGCGAGGGTGAGGACGTCGATGCGCGCGACCAGGACGGCGCTACACCCGTGTGGATCGCGGCGCTCATGGGCCACCTGGACGTCGTTGAGTTCCTCGCCGAGCAAGGCGCGAGCCTCAACGCGTCCGCGAAGAACGGTGCGTCCGTGGCTCTCGGGGCCGCGGAGTTCGGTCACTTGGAGGTGCTCGAGTTCCTCACGGCGCCGAAGCCAGAGCTGAGCGTGGAGCGGCTGTCGCTCACACGCTTGTCGCTCCAGGACCACACGAGTGACCGGCTGTCGCTTACGAGTATGTCTACCTAAGTGGAGGGGCAATGACAAAGGTTAGTTCATTAGTTAGATCACCTCAGGATTTTTGGATACCAGTTTTGCTGCTGTTGTCGTCGTCATTGTTGTTGTTTGCTTTTCGCATGGTTTCGTATATTTAATAAACATGATTTTGGCATTCGGAGTAGATCGCATTCATTCATTGACAGTGGCGGTGGTTGAGCCTGGATATGAATTTCTCCTGGACACTTGATACTGGAAAGCCCTCGCGGTTCTTCTTCTTCTTCTCTATTTGATGCCCAGAAGCACCTTACAGTCCTTGCAGTACCACTTGCCGGACGGCTGGTCCGTGAGCCCGACGCACTCGAAGTGGAACCACTCGTACTTGCAGTCATCGTTGTCGCAGCCAACCATCTGGCCGTACGACACGCGGCGGCAGTCGCAATAAATAGGTTCGTTCGGGTCGATTGGTAGGTCTTCCGCCACCATCGGCAGCGCCGCGGGCTGTGTGAATGAGCATACGCATATTAGTTACAACCGATACAAGCCTCATGATTCCAAACACGAAGAGTCACGTCCTTACCACTGCAGGGATCTCCAGCGCCGCCTCGGTCGCAGATCGTTTCCTTCCTGTCGATGTGCCTGTACCACTGGCGGAACTGGAAGACGCGCCGGAAGCCACACTCGCTGCTGCTGCGGAGCCCTGTTTGCTGCTCTTGCTCGACGATGCCGAGGTAACAGGAACTGGCTGTGCGGACGCGGCGCTCGAGAGACCTTTGCTGGCCTTCTGCTTCTTCGCCGCCTTCTCCTCCTCAAACTCGCCGTTCTGCTTGAGCAGCGCCGCGTATGCGTCCAGGTCTTGATCTAGACGCCGGATGTGGTGGTCCACGATGTCGTACGACTGCGCGGCGATCGCGATCTTCTCGTCCAGCTTCTGGATCACGCGCTGGTGCTTGGTCTGCAGCCGCTCGAGCGTCGCGTCCGCCTCCACGAGCTCGCGCAGCTCCTGCTCGTCTGGCTCGCCCTTTTCCTTGTCGGCGCAGCGTTCCATCACTTTCTTGCGTGCCGCGATGAGGTACTCCTTGTGCGCGCTCTTGAGCTCTTCGATGAGCGGATACGAGGTCTGCGCAATTCAAACGAGACAGTTAGTGGCGGGTCTTTCGAGAGCGACAGCAAGAGTGCAAACAGTAGCAGCAGTGCACACACACACGCGCACGCACCTTGTCCAGCTCGCGCATGAGGTCGAAGTTGCGCTTGATCTCGGACGGCAGCATGTACATGCTCTCGAGGTAGTCTTCCAGGTACGTCCCCATCGTGGCTTGTGTGTGAATATGCGCGATGAGCAGTCAAATTGCAAAATGAGCAAAATGGGCAAACTTACTTCCGAGCTCAGAAAGGTTAAACCAGACAAGGTTAATTAGCCTATACGATTTAACACCAACGACTTAGCTCTACAATCATAAAAATGAGCTACACCATAAAACAGTTACATCTAACACTTTGCAAATTTCCCTATAGGGTTATTCCAAAGTTTTCCTTAAAACCATTCGTGTGACAACAATTTGAGCGGCTTTAACGAGAGGTATCCGTGTTTGTTTCAGTCCGTATCGGTATACAACTACTTCCTCTGTTCCGAAAAGAAATGTGCAGTTTGGTTTTATGTGGCACACATAATCGAGGTGA
>JALBZB010001240.1:0-11359 GCA_038050625.1 Pythium sp. MPC-2022a
CTGACACGTACACCTTGTAGTGTTGCTCATAGAAGGCCTTGAGCTTGTCTTTGATGATCTATGTCTCGACCTTTGGATGCCTGCCCGTAGAGGGCGGCTTGCAGAGCACCTTCATGACTGAGGTCACGAACTGTCTGTCGAGTGTGGGTAGTTCGTTGCCCACCTCGCAACAGTGGAGAAGATATAGTTTGAGCAGCTGGAGTGTGTGGATCATGATGCTGTTAGCCCGTAGCGCGGCGTCAGTTAGCGTCTTGATGACGAGATCATTCTTGACGACGCTCTTGAGGCTCGTCTTGACGCAGCGATAGGTCGGGTCCGGTGGCTCCTTCATGTTCCCCGTTCGATTGAGTTGCAAACCCTAGACATGTGGTTGCTTGCGTTGGAAGTTGCGTTGTGGTGAAGAGTGGATTGTGTGGTTGATGGCAAATAGAGAAGTTTTTGCAAATCTATCTATCTTCCTCTCCTGCGCATGGAGGATCGTGTCCATGCCTGGGAGTGCACTATAGAGACGAAGAGATCCCAACACCCATGCGATGCTCGCGCGATCTCATACAAAAAAACATGATCGCCTGAATGGTGGTACAGGACACAACTCAAACGCCCACTGCGATTTTTATTGCATTTTAGCCAATGAAAATTTGCAAGAAAGTTTTTCAAATGTAACATGAAAAATGACAATTGATATCGTAAATCCTAAATATCAACAACAAGAGGCAATACCTCGGAAAAGCTCTTCCTGATCGTTTCTTCAGACAACGAATTCCAAGCCTTGATCGTACGCTGGGTCATAGCGATGTGCTTTTCTTTCGCAGACACTTCAGCCATCTTCATCTTCCCCAGCCACTCGGAGCGGGACTTCCCCCCCCAATGGGCTCATTACTCCGACATATAATGGCTGGCAGATAGACGTCGAGTTGGGTGGGAGTGGTTACAGGATAGAGTTGAGCTCCGAAGCGATCAACGATTCAGACTTGGTGGACACATAGGAGTCGAGGTTGTCCGCGACCACCACGGACGGACCTTCGATCTCGGGCGCAAGCACCTCACGCAGATACTCTCCCCACACTCTTGAGTCCATCCAGGCATTCTTT
This sequence comes from Pythium sp. MPC-2022a, assembly GCA_038050625.1. NCBI lineage: Eukaryota > Oomycota > Peronosporomycetes > Pythiales > Pythiaceae > Pythium > Pythium sp. MPC-2022a. The sequence goes on from JALBZB010001240.1 coordinate 1,092, forward strand.
TGGCACGTGTAGAAGTGGCCTAACATAAAAACTAACATCAACATGTGAATATTGCATTCGAATCATAAAAATTGAAGACAAACCTAACACTGATCTTTTGGGTAGTGAATGAACTCGCTGTTGCGATGGTAGCCATCCTTGCTTCCTTTGACGATGAAAAGAATCGGCAACTTCTGACCTAATAAAATACAAAACGTGGCGTTAGATAGGAAAGAGGTCTGTCGGCATTATACAAATACGCACGTACCATCAGCTCGAATTGCGAGAACAGTGGTCAGCCGAGTCGAGTGAGTGTGCACATTTGTCCCTTTGGCAGAGCCTCCACGCACTGCCAGCGTCTTCGACGGCGGCATGTCGTAATAGACCCCAGTTTCATCTATGTTGGTGATGTCACTGAGGTCATATGAGGTGTACCGCACCCAAAATGACTTGCTGAAATCGTCGCGCGTCTGACGAAGCACTTCTTGGTTTTCCTAACGCAAAATATGGATACAAAACAAATATTAGGTATAATTTGCAAATTTCACTTTACGATCATATAATTTAACATCATAGTTCAACTTACCACAGAAAACGTGATTGCCCGCTGAGAGAAGCCATGTCGATCTGCAAATCAATGCATCATCATCATTAGCGAGTCGTATACGCACTCGACCGACCACTTCAGAGAGATGTAACTTTACAGCCACTCGTTATAGTTCGTCTTGATGAACTGGATTATCGCTATCATTGACAGCAGCTAACACTGGCATCAGCATCCACATACACACATATGGTTGGCAGACGTATTTGTAGGAAATCAACAAACGCAACATAAGACCACCTTCTCAGCTCGTCAATGGTCCTTCATGAATGTCATCAAGTGATCGACGGAGGGCACGATCTCCTTTCGATCGATCGCGCGTGACTACTGCCGACGCGGGCCAGCAAAGCCGCGAATTACTGCCTTGTTGCGCAGCCATTGGCGAAGCATCCAGCGCGGGATGCCAAATTCCTTCGACACCACTCGCTGGCTTCCATTGCGGAGGGCATCGAGCACTTGAACACGAAGCTGGTAGGAGTAGACGAGGCGCTTTTGGGTCATAACTGTCTTGAAGAGAATAATGAAAAGTGGTTCTGGCTTTTTTTGCGCAGCAATTATTAAATTCCCGCCAAAAGCTTGCAGTTTTCTGACTGGTAACGTTTTTGAGGAAATCATTGGTGGAATTTTGTGCAAGCGTTTGTGATTGGCTAAAAATTGCACACACGCTTTGATACAAAAATACAGTGATACAATCTGTGAGCGATTTAATGGGTGTTCAAAAGGCTCGGGCGTTGCGATTTGTTCGTCTCTGTACAGACACTTTAAATTTATGTCCCACGCACAAATGTTCTACCCATGCCGCCCTACCCATGTCGTTTTGCTGATAAAAGCGTTGGCTCCAAACTTTTTTTTACTACAGTGCGCGCCAATTGGTTAGCCGCACTTCGATTTTTGTGGATCATTTTGTTTGTAGGTCACTTTTCAAAATTCCAAAAAGACCATCGCAACCGCGCTAATTTTATGATTCCCGCAGTGCTTTTTCTTTTTTTAGAACAAATTTTTCGACTCCAAAATGGATTACAACCCAAAACCCACATCACACAAAATGCGCCATTTGGTTAGCCGCTCCCCAGAAAACCGCCAATTCATTACGATCTGTTAGCTCTGAGCACCTTCTAGTAGCTTGTCTTCATTTCCTTGCGTTCAATAACCTGAAAGCAACGGTCAGACATCGATTCGATCAATTTTTGGATGTATGAGACCTCAATTTTGACCCACTCGCTCAAAATGACCAATTTCAAGTCATCTTCGCTCATGAACTGGCGTCCGTCGCGGTACACAGCCCGAGCAAGCAGCCTCCAAAGATTTTCGATGGAATTTAAGTCCGGAGGCAGTGCTGGATGCTCCACGACAGTGACACCCTGCTCTTGGAAGAAGACGATTGTGTCCCTCGCTTGGTGACAGGACGCTCCGTCTTGCTGGAACTGAATGTTTTTGATGTGATGCTGATGCGCAAACGGGAACAGATGGTCGCCCAACGTGTTACAGTACGTCTCTAATTTTTGCTGTCCCGAGACGAACGCCAAGTCGTCCAGCCTGCGCGACGAAAAGCAGCCCCACACCATCACCGAGCTACCTCCACTGTAATGACTGAAGAACGATTGTTTTTCGTCGCGAAGATGATGTCAGTTGCTTTAAAGGCCGTCCGGGCCGTCCAAGTTGAACTTCTTCTCGTCGAAGAAGATGATTTCGCCCCCACTGAGCCCCCTCTCGAGTATCATCTTCGCCCGGTCGAGATGCTTGTTTCGGTGGGCGGGCGTCAGTGCTGGGGTGTGATTACGCTTCACGTACTTATACAAATCATTTTGCTGGAGCTTTCTCTGCGTGGCGCGGACACTTGCGGTTAGCTGCAGCGACGATTGGATCTTCCTGGTGCTGCTACCAGTCTTCTTAGCCTCGTTGAAGAGGCGGCGGCGACCGCGATCGTCGAGAGCCAGAGATCTTCCAGGCTTGTACTTGATCCCATACGCAGCCGGATCATGCAAGAAGTTGCTCACGATCTTTGTGGAGCGATTTACGCGCCTGTCAATCTCGCAGTGGCTCATGTTGGACTTGTCGAAGGCAAGGATTTGCCCCTTCTCGGTGTCTGTGAGGAGCTGGCCTTTGCCCATGGCGGTGGGCTCGAAGATTACAAAATGAGTGGTCTATGAGCACTTGGATGTTGTTCTTTATGTTAGTTTATGTTTATGCGCCTTTAGTTGGGCGTAAACAACTGTCTGTGTGAGTAACAACGTATTTTTTAAGATGAGGTTAACCAAATGGCGCATTTTGTGTGATGTGGGTTTTGGGTTGTAATCCATTTTGGAGTCGAAAAATTTGTTCTAAAAAAAGAAAAAGCACTGCGGGAATCATAAAATTAGCGCGGTTGCGATGGTCTTTTTGGAATTTTGAAAAGTGACCTACAAACAAAATGATCCACAAAAATCGAAGTGCGGCTAACCAATTGGCGCGCACTGTAGTAAAAGCAGTGGTTACATGGCACTACCACTACAACTGTCCTTTCAACAATAACGTGAACCCAGTTCGCTTTGATTGGCAACTTCATCGTGCATGGCAATTGCATTTGACCAACGGATACTTCTTCTTTCTCATCTAAGCCTTGGTCGCGCAGTGGCTCGACGTGGCACAGCCGGGAACCTGCAGGAACGACTCAAAGTCGTACTTGACGGCCTTCGGGCAGCAGCTCCAGAACTTGCCGGCATCGTGGAAGACTGGAGGGCCAGTGTGGTGCGAGCACGCGTCCTCCGGGTTCTCGGCCACGACATACTCCTTCTGACAGCCGTAGTTGACGCAGCGCGCCTTGCCGTCGGTGCGAACAGGTGCGGTGCTGCACATGTGTAATAGAGATAGATGAGGTGGTCAGCGTCATGAGTGATGAGTGAGGAGTGAGGAGCCCTGACTGGTTGTGCAAACTTACGCTGTCTGGGTTTCAACAGCGGCGGAGACGGCAGTGATGGCGTTCGGGTTCTTCTTGTTGTAGTCGTCGATGGACTTCAGCACGGGAGCGGCTGGCGCAGCAGCGGCAGAAGCACTTCCTGCAGCAGCGGCAGCGGCCTCAGCGCCTTCCGCGGCGAGAACCGTCGGGGACTTGGCAAACTCGGCGTTTGGCGGCGCAGTCGAGTGGCGACCCACTTTGCACGGCGCGATCTTCTCAAAGTCGTCCCAATCGTAAACCATCTTCGACGAGCAGCAGGTCCAGCCCTTCTTCATGTCGTGGAACGTCGGCGGCTGCGCGTGATGGTGGCACGCCTCGTCGTGGTTCTCCTCCTCCGCGAATTTCTTCGCGCAGCCAAAGTTCTTGCACTGCAGCAGGTTTTGCGCGCTCACGCTTGCCTTCTTCGCGGCTGTTGAAGAAGAACAAACAAGCAAAGTCGTAAAGTAAATTAGAATACCATCTCTCTTTGCTTGTGCATGAGAACAAGAACATCATTCCAACGTACTGTCCGCCTTAACTGGCTTCTTGGTGGAAGGACCTATTCGACAGCAAGTGAGTACACCAGCGCATCAGCTATCAACTCCAGCAAGTCCACACTGCACACCCAACAGTATTACGAACGATACCTGACTTGAGGAAAAGGTCGTCGTGCTTCTGCACCGCGTGGTGCAGCAGTTCGTCGCCGTGGAGCGCGACGTTCTTGCGCTCCAAGTGGAACTGCGCGCCGTCGATCTTGTCGTCTGGCTTCTTGGTGTTGTAGTGCTCCACGAAGAACTGTAAGCACAAGATACGACACGTCATATACAGGTGAGCATGATATCACTCCCAGCCATCGATGGATCACGCGACAACAACACGTGAACTCCTGAATCATCACACCTCCTTGAGGTAGTCGACGGTGTGGCCCGCCCACTTGGACGGCAGCGTCATCTTGAGCGTCAGGTGCAACACGGCGTCCGCGGTCTCGTCGTAGTGCATGTACACTTTCTTGGGCACGGCGCCGTCCATCTTGGCGGGTGGCGCAGCCATTGCTCTTGCTCTCAATTGTCTCTCGTCGTGATGATGATTGATCTGCTTGTTGTTGTTGGCTGGCTTCTGTGTCGAAAGTTCCAGCGTCGCTATATTACAATACCGTTCCGCTTAGGTTCGCTGATATACTGCTCAAGAAAGTGCGATTTTGAGCAGTAACGCGTTTTATTCGCTGAAAATCTGGTAAATGTCTTTAAAATGCTTAAATGGATGATATTATTGGATGAAACTCATAATTACGATGCTTGATTGGTTGAAAATAAAAACCTGCACTTTTTGCCGGTTTGAAATTGTTGTTCTTGCCGCGCACTTTTGACTTTTGTCACCCGCAACGCATGCAGCTCAATCGATATCGGCCAAGCAACGCAGAAGACGGAGAAGGAGAAGATGCAGCGCTCCATGGGGCTCATGCGCACGGACCTGAGCATGATGGTGAGTCTCCACAAGCTCTACGTACTCTATATGAGTGTGTGTTATGTCCTGTGCTAACAGCTCTAGCAGACGTTCCGCGGACGCACGAACGCGGTCGTGGAGATCGGTAAGCGCATGTGCCAGTCGGACGACGAGTGGAAGCAAAAGTGCGCGGCCATGAAGGAGCTGCGGGCGATGCTGATCGAGTACGCAGCTGCACATGACAAGAAGCAGAAGACGACACATGGGACTGATGGTGACGGTGACGCCAGTGGCAATAGCAGCAGTGTGGACGAGTCGCTCTTCACACCCGAGAACATCCAGACTCTCACGCAGCCATTCCGTACCACGGTAATCACTGCACTAACACATTAACTATATTAACAGACCCACAATTGGCTGACGTATTTCATGTTTGTATCAGCTTCTCGACCTGCGCTCCACAGTCGTGAAAGAGGCGTGTGAGGCGTTCGCGACGCTGGCGGCGTCTGTCGGACCAGCGAAGAGCAAGATCATCATCCGCGACGTGTTCCCAACGCTCTTGGAGGCGCGCGGGGCGTCGAATAAGGTGTGTTACGTTTATGCGTTCGCTCCTCTTCGTGGCTATCTTATGACTCATAACTCCTTGACATGTGTGACTGGATCAGGTCAACACAAGCGTAATCAATCAATGCATCGAGAGCATCATCAAGACGACCCCGAGTCGCCATATTCTTGGACCCGTCTTACAAGTGCTCAGTGGCAACAAGTACGTGCGAAATCCATATCGTCACAATAGCGGTTCATCTGGTTGTTACTTAGCTAATGCTAATATATTGTTGTGTCGCTGTCCATACAAAACAAAGAAATCGAGAGATTCGCGAAAGCTGCATCCGCTACGTGCACCTCGCGCTCGAGAACTGGAATGTCACCGTTTTCGACCAGTTCAGCACTCAACTACAAACCGCGATTTCGGTGTGTGCTGTTGTAATAGGTTTGGTATTATCTATTGAGCAAACCCTAATCAATTATGCGTTCTTTAGACATCTCTGAGCGATGCGTCACAACGAAGCAGAGAGGTTGCGCGAGACTGTTACTGGTGAGTTCTTTCGCTTTGTAAGTCTCAATACGCTGTGTGTCTAACCATCTGTTATTTGGATTGAATATGCTAGGAAATATACGTCGCTGTGGCCAGAAGAGATCGAAAAGTATGTCGATCTGCGTGTTCCTTTAAGTTGATAAATGGAAGACTCACAGTTTTTTTACGATGTGTAGAATTGATGCTCTGCTGGCGGACGGAGTGAAAAAGCATCTGAAAAGACCGCGAAAGGACATGGAAGCAGAGACTCCGTTTGAGGTACAAGTTTGGTTGCACCGCCTGAACTGTGGACGAGACACCAATGAGGTACTATTTTGTTTTTCTTTGTTTGGCAGACTTCAAAGCGAAGACATTTAGCGACCATCACGAACACACTCGGAGCCGTACCAACCGCTGCCAAGAGCCTGGAGTTTGGCGATCCAAATGAGCCAAAGTCGCAGATTCCAAAAGGACGTAAAATCGTTCCAGCGACATCGGCACATGTATCTGAGAAAGTCCAATCTACCTCCAAGAAGAGCCCAGTCGCGTCTATTCTCAAATCGAAGCCCATGTCGAATCTGGCAACTGTACTCTCCTCGCTGAGTCAGTCAAACTCCCCTAGAGCGTCTGGGATGTCAGCAAGGAAAAGCCTCATTCCGGCAACCCCAGCATCTGCACTTCGGCAACCCCGGACAGAGGAAATCATGAATACCCGCATTCCAACTCCTGGTTCTTCTGGTGGCATCTCAAAACCTCGGTCAATAACTGGTGCACGGCGAGTCCAACAACGGCAAGACGAGCAGAAACAGAGCTTCATCAAGCTGCAAGAAAGCTACAGCCTGGTTCAAGCAGAAAACAAAGCTCTCCTAGCCAAGCAAAGAAGAATGGACGCAGCATTGGAAGAACTACAAGGGTTCAAAAACAAGTATGATTTCATTCAAGTTTCTAGTGAAGCATTAAAAACCAACCGCAAATCTCAGTCTACACAAACTACCGAGAAGCAAGGTCGCGTGTCGGAGCTGGAGGTGCAGCTGACCGAGTTGCAGCAGAAGCTGGTGCAGATGGAGACGAAGTTGGAGGCTGCGAGTGCGGAGGCAGGTGACCAGGTGATGACGTTATCGAGCGCGAAGTCGGCCTTGGAAGAGCGTGTGGCATCCCAGGAGGAGCAGCTGGTGAAGCTCCGCGACGCGCAGAGCGCTGCCGTGGCCGTACTGGAAGCACAGAAGGCTTCGTTGGCGAGCCAAGTGTCGAATCTGGAGTCGAGCAACGCCGCGACGCTGGCGCAGGTCAGCGAGAAGCAAGGTCGCGTGTCGGAGCTGGAGGTACAGCTGACCGAGTTGCAGCAGAAGCTGGTGCAGATGGAGACGAAGTTGGAGGCTGCGAGTGCGGAGGCAGGTGACCAGGTTTCTGCGGTGCTTTCTAGCAAAGTGAAGAGTTGTATTGCAACATTGCCAAGTGGTGAAGATGGTGAACCTCCGTCCAACCAAGGTTTGTTTCTGTAGTGATTTATCGATGTTGTGGATGATTTGTTTGCTGACGTGCCTTGTTCGTTGGTTTAAAGGCGCGTCAGGAGTTATGAGCAAGGCTTTGAAAATGCCGTCTGGTGGATTGAACACGTTTGCGTTGTCTTTTGGTCGAGATCAAGCAGAGATTGAGAAGGAAGAGCAGCGGTTGAACGGTACGTTTGGCATGTAGATCTGCGCATCTTGACTGAACGAACCCGTGAATGACGTGGGTGCAATTTCGTTCTTGCAGAGGCGAATTTGATGAAACGAAGACGTCGCCGACAGAACAACCAGTTCTCGTGATGTACTTTAGATTTTTGCCTATTTATTGGTGAATGACAGTTTTGAGAAGACGAATCACGAGAACCCGGTGCTCTATTTCTCACAATGTGCCACAATAGCCCCACCTGTTGAGCGAGTTGTCGCGATCTTCCCCTCCATCACAGCTAGGCAATAACGTTCGCCACACTTCACAGCAAGGCAAGTCAACTATGGTGAGCAATCACCACGCAGGTCGTCACTAAACGATCTCGACGAGAAATACCGCAAGCACACAACAGAGATCCTGTTGCTTGGTTCTTGTCCTCCTTGCGCCTCACTGAAGGATCGTGACCCTTACATCGAAAGGTTTGTTCGTTTGCAGTGACTGCGCCTGCCCAATCTCCACGCGATTCGCTGACACACATCTCTCGGTAAACTCGGTAAACTGTTGCCTCCATCACAAGTAAGCCAAAGTTGGCTTTTCTTCAAGGCCTCTCACTCAGCATATATACCACCCTACCAAACGGAATATCCGCAACTCTTCAACTTGCCATCTTGCGCCGACTCTGAACAGCACCCGACTCTGGCCCAAGCACGTGATTGGCATCTGCTCAGCGCTCCATTATGAAAATACTTTGGAGACTCTCTCCTTGAAGAACACCGTCACGGACGTCGAAGAAGAGAAGGACTGCGCACACTGCTGACGGTGGCTCGCGTTCGGCATCTCCTATCCGCGGCCAACGATACTCGCTGGTTCATGCAACAGCCTGAAGCGGCTGGATCTGCCCACAACCCGCTGGAGCTTGCCGACATTGAGGATTTCGTCGGGACGCTGCGGGATCCTGCTGGCGAGCTGGTGTATCTCGGAGAAGAATCGCAAGAACGAACATCTCTATCTAAGGGAAAGCTTTCTACCTGCCGCGTCAAGCAAGGCGCCAAGCTCTTCGCGAAAGCCAAAATCGAAAGCAAGGCGATTTTGGTGCTGGATCAGGAGATGCTAGTGGAGGTGTTATGCCAGGAGCGTGGCTGGACCTGCGTGGCTTCCTGGACTCGGCTTTGGGTGGGTAGACGATGACCAAGTCTTTGAAATGGAGCACGAAGACATCAGTGAGAGCGATCTTCGTCTCGAGCTCAAGATGGAAAGGTGCCTTGGGGACGAGTCGTGGGAAGCGTTTGCCATTCTCATCGAGCAAGTTGGACGCGTCACGCTCCTTCGTCGATGATCACGAAGAGATTTTCCTTCCAGCGATTTTGAAGCACTGCGTGAATCTGGAGCATCTAGCGATGGCTAAAATTGTTGAGCAAAAGCTCAGTGCCGACACAATGGACCTGCTGTTAGACACGCTGCACGGAGATCTCGGTGATCGCTTGCTCTCGCTGGACTTGAACAAGAACAAGTTCAGTGATCACGCTTTCCAGAAACTCGCAGATTTCCTGACAAACCCCACGAGAACCCCAGCGCCGTGAGAGCTCCGGCTAGTGCTGTGCGTCAACAAGCGACTGCGGTTCCTTGAACTCATGAAGCCAGACGAGGCGCTTTTAAGCAATGAGGCGGAGCACGAGATGCAATCATTGTATGCACGTGTTAAGGAGGAGCACCGAGGCGAGGTACTATCATCTCCAATGCCTCTAAAGAGTAGATTGGCGTTCCTGAGTGCCATTCTCCGCCATAGAGAGACGACGCGAGGCGTGCTGGACACGTTCATGCTAGCGTCGATCTTCCAGTTTGCGGCTGAAGATCTCCGACGACGCGTTTTCTGGCGCAACTCAAACTGCTACGATTCGACGGCACAGTTTCTCTTCTAACTGTGCAATAGCTACACTCCCCTCTTGGATATTACTTACGACACTGGTGTCATTAATGGCGAAGACAAAGTGAATGACGACGTACGACTCGGCTATCTGAAGGAACTAGGGAGATACTACGTGTGTTTATGAGGTTCTTTATGAAGCAACGTGTCTGATTAAGAACCTCGACAGGGCCCACCCAACAAAGTTGAATCGATGAAGACCAACAAGAAACTCAGATATATTGCTATTGCGGTGAGTGATTCTGAATGGCAGTCAATTTCCGCTGACTTGAGAAAGGAGTGGAACAGATGAGATTCAAACTGTCACTTGCTCAGCCCGACCGCACTCACAAGCGTCATGACCAAAGATACTGAACACGGTGGCGTTGGTCTTGAGGCGAGTGGAGGAGAACCTCCCAGTCTCTGCGGATGTGATAGGTGTTCTCCACATGATCCATCGGATTGCCGCATTCAGCGGCGCCACTCGCAAGAAGAACACGCTCTTGACTGAGGAGCACGGCGATCTGCACCTGGCGGAAGCATTTCTCTACAAGAAACCAGTGTTTTCCGCCACAGGCAAACTCTCGGACATCTTCAAATGAGTGTTCCGTCGCGCTGCTTTTTGCGGCCACATCCCTACTCTCCAGTGGGTCCACTTGAAACACCCGACTGCGACCTGGAGCCGAGACCTCGCCTG
>JALBZB010001241.1:0-11337 GCA_038050625.1 Pythium sp. MPC-2022a
CCCGTCACGAGTCCTTGTGGAAGGTGTTCAACACACGCTTCCTCACTCTGTGCACTGTGTTGCGTAACTCGGGAACGCCCGGTTACATGTTGACTTGATTTGTAAACGGGAAGATGAAAAGTGAATTACCAAATGGTAATCAAAAATGCGTCTGCTACATGCTGTTGTCCTTTGCCTGCTCTCTGCGCTCTTCATGGAGCTGCCTCCATGAGTGGACCATGTATCAGACGTGGGTACTCTTTGTCACTAGGTTAAAGTATGCAGATGTGCAACATGCAACTCGGCTTGACTTGGATACTCTGGGTACAATTGCAACTCCGCCTTTGATCTTGGCTTTCGTATCACCAACTGCAACTTTCGTTGGTCAGGATCAAAGTATCCGCAAGTGCAAACACGTTCAACAGGATTGCCTATTAGCTCTTCTGCAGTTGTTACTGGTGCCAGCAATTCGAATTTCGCGCCAATGGCTGTCAAAAATAATGGTTATGTCAATTTGATCGATTTCAAGAGGGTATTAAATGATGGCAGTGTAACTTAATGAGGAGGATGTCTGTACGATCCTGCCTCTGTCTGATGCCCTTGAGCCTTAACTTGTAATTTTAAATAAGTACGCACTGTTGTGAGTACTAATGCTGAAAATGTACTTACATTTACACTGTATAGAGTACTTGGGACTTTACGTTTGGACAGCTGTACCTACATTTATTCCAGTTTTATAGGTACAAGTATGTCGCCCTTTTGTTGTTTTTGATTGTTGACCGAACGCGAAAAAATGTCATATTGCGTGTCCCACTTCGTTATCGCCTCTCATGTCGTGCACGCACGCTTGTATGAAAGGCTCATAATGGATGGTCCCCACTTTATGATTCGCACCCAGCGCGCTGGCAGATCAGTCGGCCGGCACCGTGTTATTATCATAGTATATCAGCAACGCAGACAACAGCCAGGTGAAGATCGGCCCACTCACCCACTTGCCGATCAACCTTCTGCGAGATCCTGATGAAGTTTCCGCTGCCAGCCAACACGTTCCCAACGCTCGCGCTCTCATCGACAGATAAGCGCAAGATCGAAGAAGCGGCCGAGGCGGTGGTCAAGAAGACCATCGAGCAGTACTGTGAGCACCTTAGTGAGCACAATGGCGTGGTGGACGAGAGGCGCTGGAAGAAGATCAAGGAGCGCGACGACGTGCGCGTGTACCGAGAGCGCAAGACGAATGTGGATGATGAGAACAACGACAGCAGCAGATCCTCCAAGTCGTCTGTGAACTTGAGCGAGAGCGCCGAATTGAAGAAGATGGCGTCCGTGCTCACGTTTGGCTCTGTTCAGGGAACCCTCGACGACGTCATGTACGGCGCGCTGAACCCGACTACTGAGGAGATGCAGCTCAAGACTGCGTACATCGAGGACGGCATGAAGGACTGGAGCTTACTGGCGTCGATCGTCACGCCGAGCAAAGAGGATCCGTTCCGTGAACTCAATATCAAGTGGGCAGTGAAGAACCACCCGCTGCTCGTGAGCATCGTCATGCGCATCCGTGATGCAGTGTTTCTCGAGTCATCCGGTATCGCGCTGACCCCAAACGGCGAACGTATCGGATACCATCTCTATCATTCGGTAGATATCCCTGAGATCCGCGAGCTGCGCGAGTTCAAGATTGTACGCGTCAAGGCCTCGGTCTGCGAGCTCTTCCGACAGTACAGTAACAACAGTGTGGAGGTGTATTCGCGGTGCTTGCTCAACCCCATGGGCGACGTGCCAGTGAGTCTCGCGGCGACTACTATCGCAGAAGCGGCGATTTCCGTGTGCAAATACGTCCACTGTGCAGAGATGGTGAAGCTCACACGCATCATGGGCTCTGGGCAGCAGCAGCAGCACAGCAACACCATCAGCACCGCAGCTTCATCAGGCTTTGAATCCCTTCCATCCACCAGCGACACCAGTGACTCCTCCGATCCTCCATCAGGGTCACCATTATCCACTACAGTATGTACGCTATGCACGCAAAATATCCGCGGCGCGCTCTCTTTCGCCAAGTACAGCAGAGGGAAGGACTGCCGGATCTGCTCCGCACATCTCTGCTCTCGGTGTCGGGTTTTCAAGACGATCTACTTGCCCACACTGGTGGAGAAGCAGCTCACGAGCACCGAAATGGCGTTCTGCACGCGCTGCATCCAGCGCTCGTTACGTGCCAGCTCGGCCAAATTCGCAGTGCTCGACGCGCTCGCGGCCGAGGGCGAGACGGTCGACTACTCCGAAGCGCTCCGATGACCACTTGTCTACGATGATGATGAATCCATTCGCTTCTGACGATCGTCCAAACGAGCGACGCACGCAAGAGGTGGGTTATCAATTGCTGCCGATCTTTGCCAAGATCCTCTCAGGGTAGATGAGCCATTGGTTTCAAAGATGAAGAGTGGCATTCAAATACCACTCTCTGTCCACCCATTCGTTTTGACAAATTTTGGGAAAATGTTTTGTTTCATTAAATTTGTATTTTTCATTAAATATACAGGTTACGAAGGGTTACGCTACGATCATCAAAAATCGTCCTTCGCCCCAGTCAACCATTGTCGTGGTAGATTGCTTGTGCCCCCGCCTGTGTGGGTTTGGTTGATCGTCGTGTGTGCGTCACTACAGCACCGGTACATACACGGAGGTTGTCGTTGCGTTGGGTCCACCAGAGCGCGGTTGCACGCAACGAATTCAAGGCATCGTTCTCTATGAGTATACCACACAAAAGCCCATCAAAGAGATGATCCCAACACTGGCACCCAAGGATAGAAACCCGAGATTTGACGCCTTCGATCCATTTCTTCCATAGGAGCCGTATGACTCCAGACACCCGCATCAACAACGTATAACGAGCGAGATATGACGACTGACTCGGGCCAGTCGTCTTCGGACCAATCAGCTCTCTGGTGCGAGTCGATCATCGTGGCGTCGCGTCTCGTGCTTAGGAGCGATCGGGTCTTCCTTCCGTCCACATGGACCCTCTCTTTGGCATCACGAGCAGCGACTCTGTTTCGACATACAACCGAGAATTTGCGCAAACCACGCTAGCAGTGTGGAGCTTCCACATTAAATTCTACTGCCTCGCGAGCATTACACTTGTAGCCAAGAATGAAATTCCCGCTTCCGACCAACACGTTCCCGACGCTCGATCTCTCTCCGGATGACAAGCGCAAGATCGAGGAGGCGGCCGAGGCTGTGATGAAGAAGACCATCGCACAATACCATGAACACCTGACCGTGGGCAACAGCGTGGTAGATGAAAAGCGCTGGAAGAAGATCAAGGAGCGCGAGGACGTCCGCGTGTACATGGAGCGCAAAGTGACCCCTACCGGTCGCGAGACGACGCCGAGCAACACTTCTGAATCGCCAGTTGAAACCTCCAAGACCACGATCTCGCTGCTCACGTATGGCTCGATCCAGGGCAACCTCAATGACGTCATGTACGGCTTGGTCAATCCAACCACCGAAAGCATGCAGCTTACTACCGCCTATGTTGAGAACGGATTCATAGACTGGTCGGTGCTAGTGTCGATTATCAAGCCGAGCGAGCAGGATCCGTTTCGCGACCTTAGCCTCAAGTGGATCGTCAAGAGCCATTCGGGTCTACTTGGCTCAATGATGCGCGCCCGAGACGTGGTCTACATCGAGTCGTCGGGGATTGCACTGACCCTGAATGGCGAGTACATCGGGTACCATGTGAAGAATTCGGTGGACATCCCCGAGATCCGCGTGCTGAACGAGTTCAATATCGTGCGCGTCACGATCTCCGTCTGTGAGTTCTTTCGTCAGCGCAAGGATAACTGTGTGGAAGTGTACGCGCGCACGGTGTTCGACCCCATGGGTGACGCGCCAACATCCCTAGCAGCATCGTCGGGGGCCGACGTGGAAGCCGCGATCTTCAAGTACGTGTACTGCGCCGAGATGAAGAAGCTCCGACGGATTGTGGGCTTCCGAGACGAGCTCTCTCTCCGAAGTACCGCAGTTTCCAGCAACTCGAGCTCAATCACAGCTTCCAATGATCTGGACGCGAGTCTCGCAGAGTCGAAGCCGTCATCAGCATCAGCAGCATCAGCAGCACAAAGTTCGTTATCGTGCGCGCTGTGCATGCAGAACACAAGCGCCGGCGTGTCCTTCACGAGCTCCAAGAGGAAGCACTGCCGAGTTTGCTCCTTGCGCGTTTGCTCTCGTTGCCGCGTGATGAAGACGCTGTTTCTGCCGACGGAGAAGGCCAAGCAACTAAAAAGAAAGGACATGGTCTTCTGCACGCGCTGCATACTTGTCTCGTCGTGTGCAAGCTCCGCCAAGTTCGCCGCCCTGGATGCCCTCGCTGCTGAGGGCAAGACTGTGGACTACTCGGAGGTGCTGCTCTAGTACGATGTGCATATGTGTATTCGAGTAGCAAGACAACTTGCCCGCCTCCACAAACCATAGCACCTTTCCAGGAGCTCCTCGATAGCAAGGTCTAGATACATACAATAGAGTTTCTTGTTTACAACGCTGCCTCCGACTACAGCGCTATGATCGTCCACAGCAGCGACTGACTGCACAAATTCCGGGTGGATCTGAAATTGGTCGCGCTGTTTCCAGCAACAGAGGATCACAATAGGTCGAAGAAGATACTCCATCCACATGGACACCATCATTATGTACACACAGCTGGTTGAAAAGTATCAAGTTAAAATGTTCTTGACCCGTGAGAGAGAGAGATCTTGAACGGTTGCGACGGAGTCCCATCCAAAACAACTCACCCGCGTCTCTGCAGATGAAGATCGCCAGTTAGATAAGCCGCCAACGCATGTAGGTCAGGGTACCACTCTTGTCTCAAAGTTTCCATTTCTGACCAACCACAGTCGATGACGCGTCCAGGAAATCAAGCAGCAGCACTGACTGATACGCCCAGCAGGCAGGCAGTCGTATATACCCTCACTTGGTGCTGGTTCTCTCGTGGAGTTTTCTATGGTGATGTAGTACAATATGCGCCACGATGACAAGAATTGGGTCCACAATAACCCAGACAGACTCAGAACGTACAAAGCGCAAGATACTCTTTCGAGATTTGAAGCCTAATCCCACCGAATCCCACGCGTGTGATGAATGTAATCACGCGCATGACCAACTGTACGACTCGAATCATTCCTCCCTGCGGCTGCTGAACAGAAAGAGATGGGAGTCGCTCTGTCGCGTCTCTTGTGATTCGGAGGATCTCCCTTCGGACTTCTGTTCTCTCTCACAACCGAATTCGCGCACTCAGCAACGCCACAGTACATAGAGATGAAGTTCCCGCTGACCAACCTGACGTTCCCGACGCTCGAGCTCTCGCCGGAGGAGAAGCGCGCGATCGAAGTTGACGCCGAGACGGTCGTGAAGAAGACCATCGAGCAGTACTACGAGCACCTGACGACCGACGGCGGCGTGGTGAACGAGAAGCGCTGGAAGAAGATCAAGCAGGGCGAGGACGTGCACGTGTACCGAGAGCGCGATTCGTCCGAGTCTCACCAGTCTGGAGACGAGCCCAAGGTCCCGCTGTCATCGCTGCTTGTCTTTGGTTCAATCAAGGGCACGCTCGACGACGTCATGTACGGCGTGTTGAACCCGAGCGTGGAGGAGATGCAGCTCAAATCCGCGTATGTCGAGGACGGCTTCGTGGATTGGCGGCTGCTAGCGTCGATCATCAAACCGAGCGAAAAAGACCCGTTTCGAGAACTCAGTCTCAAGTGGAACGCCAAGTGTCATCCGCATTTTGTCGGCGCCGTCATGCGAGCGCGCGACAACGTGTTTGTGGAGTCCTCCGGTATCGCGCTGACCCCGAACGGCGAGCGCATCGGGTACCACATCAAGAACTCGGTGGACGTGCCTCAGATCCGCAACCTGGACGAGTTTGGCGTCGTGCGCGTCAAGCTCACGGCGTTCGAGTTCTTTCGCCAGCGCAAGGAGAACTGCGTCGAAGTGTACTCGCGCTCAGTACTCATCCCGAACGGCGACGCACCGGCCCTGCTCGCAGCTACAACCAGTGCAGTCGTGGCCGTCGCGGTCTTCAAGCACGTGCACTACGCCGAGATGAAGAAGCTCACGCGGGTCGTGCGCTCCAAAGAACACAAACTGCTTCGTAGCACCTCGACTGCCACTGACACGAGTTCGCGCGCGTCATCTATTAGCAGTGACCCAGAGGCGAGTTCGGCAGGGTCTGCATCATCATCATCATCATTATCATCGTTGTCGTCGACCAAGTGCATGCTGTGCACTCAGAGCACTGGCGGCGGGCTGTCCTTCACCAGCTCAAAGCTAAAGCACTGCCAAATCTGCTTGGAGCGTGTGTGCTCTCGCTGCCGTGTGACAAAGACCGTGTTCCTGCCCACCGACCAGGAGAAGCAGCTCAATAGCGCCGACACGACGTTCTGCACGCGCTGCGTACTCGTTTCGTCCTGCGCGAGCTCCTCCAAGTTCGCCAAGCTGGACGTGCGCGCAGCCGAGGGGCAACCTGTTGATTATTCAGAGGCGCTATGAAGATGGAGGACTGGACAAGTAGTGCCTACAAGTAATAGTAGTATTTTATAAAGCAGAAGAGAATGGAAAGCACTCTTGTGCATTGCATGGTAGGCCTTCCTCCAATGCTGCCAAGGATAAAGCAGCTCAGAACGACTGGTGGGCCAATTACAACATCCCCAGCTTGGGTTGGTGAGGTGAGCAACCGGACGACACATATTAAATGTCCAGACTGCTGCTCCCATGTTGATCCTTCTTGAGGATCCCTTCAGGCACGTGCGTTATTGCGAAGGTACCACAATCTCACGCCTCAAACATCACACTTCAAGATGCACGATCGGGATTTGAAACAAACGCACTTAGCAGCAATTGGAATAAAAGAGCTTATCCACATGTACTTAATTGTTAATGTTGATAAGCTCTTTATTATATTTCCTACTGTATGTTCGGATAGCTATTTTGCGAATAGTATTTTACCATTGTATGCGTACTTTTTACAAGAACCAATTGCTGACCCTCCTCGCTGCGTCAAAATTGTGCTGTGGGATAAGTACACTACCCGACAAGGAAGGATGTTGCTGCAACTTGAAATACTAGACCTTAGTTCACATTTACTGACTAAAGTTACTTTCAAAACTGTCGACAATGAGCATGAAGCGATGGGGTACTTATGTTTTGTAAAGGTGTCTTTCACCAATGGGGAAACAGTTAAACGCGAGGGTATGCACCATTGAGCACAACGCTTGTGGTTGTGCTACAGTATTTCACCCAGTTTGGCGTGCCAGTTTTCTCTTGTGCAACGAGTTCATTGAAACTCACTGTCAGTTAAATTATATATCACGCAGTTGATTGGTTGAAATCGCCAAGCTTGATTCTAGTAAGTACAGGAAAGATGACACAAGATGGTTGAAGGTTGGGCTCACCCTGTTCTCTTCGTTCGATCGCCTCGTCGTAGCGTAAACTGATTATAGCACGAATCCAAATAATCTCATCATCAAAGCATGAGGGACACCTGCAGCAAATTCCATTTAGTGTTGTTTGTGCTCACTTTCTCTCTCGTAGCAAATGACTCCCAGAATGAATATGAAGTTCCCACTACCATCCGACACGTTCCCAACACTTGAGCTCTCTACAGAGGAGAAGCGCATGCTGGAAGAAGCAGCGGAAGCGGTTGTGAAGAGAGCCATCGAGCAGTGCTATGTGCACCTAACAGTACACAACGGCATGGTTGACGAGAAGCGCTGGAAGCTGATCAAACGGCGCGAGGATGTGTGCGTGTACCGAGAGCGCAAGGCAGGTGTCGATTCTCCCACCGAGAGTGGAATCGTCTCATCATAAGCCTATGCAGAGGAATCTCTTGGTACCTCCGACCAGCTCAAGTTCATGACAGCGATGCTCAACTTTGGCTCGATCCAGGCAGCCTCAACGACGCCATGTACGGCGTGCTGAACTCGAGTCTTGAGGAAATGCGACTCAAGATGGCCTGGAGGACTGGAACTTGCTGGTGTCGATCATCAAGCCAGGCGAGCAGAACCCGTTCCGCGACCTTAGTTTCAAGTGGACGGTCAAGGGTCATCCGATGCCTTTGAGTGCTGTGCTGCGCGTTCGCGACGCAGTCTACATCGAGTCGTCCGGTTTTGCATGACGAGCACATCGGGTACCATCTCTATCATTCCGTCAAGATTCCAGATATTCGAGAGTTGATCGAGTTCAAGATCGTGCGTATCCACCTCTCAGTGTGTGAGCTCTTCGGTCAGTGCAAGGAGAACTGTGTCGAAGTGTATGCGCGAAGCGTGATGAACCCCATTGGTGACGTGCCAGCGATCATTGTATCGGCTCTGTCTCTGAGGTCGCAATCTCGGTATTTCAGTACGTGTGCTGTGCCGAGATGAAGGAGATAACACGGATGCTGCGCTCCAAACTGCGGCATCAACAGTCACAAAGTGGTAGCTCACTCGCGTCGTCTTCTAGCTCTTGGTCGAGTTCGTTGGAGTTGATATACCTATCATCATTTAGGACGTGCGAGGTCTGCGCTGAGAAAACCAGCAGCGCCACCAGGTTTTCGTTCTCGAGTGCGAAGGAGAAACGGTGCCGGATCTGCTCGGCGCGCTTATGCGCTTGCTGTCACGCTGACAAGACTATATGTGTGTCCACCGAGGACAAGAAGCAGCTGGAGAACGAGAAGATTACATTCTGTACGCGCTGTATACTGAGATTTTCGAGTGCGAGTTCCTTCAAGTTCGCTGTACTTGATGTGATTGAATCAGAGGGGGAAACAATAGATTACAAAGTGGTGCTGCCCTAACGAGAACTCTAGTCCAAGGCTAGATAAAATATTAGAGGTCTCCCTCGTGTGCTGTTAGATGCTAGATGATAAGCTGATTTGTACTACCATGGATGACACTACGTTGCAGCAACTACTTCGAAGTACGTATCATCAATTGGTGTGGGATATTTACTTCGCTTCGAAACGACACACTCTCGGCTTGTAGAAACGCAGTACCGAATCAACCATCCACAATATATGCTAGTGTTTAAGTATAATACCCTCCATGCTCTTAACGGAGCTGTGGTGGGTCGATCACAGATGAATGACATCGCGCGTAGGAATGGTGCTTCAAACCAAATTGTGAATGTACTAAACATAACGACGAACTTTCTCCTTGGGACAACCTGAGAGCAGCCATTTTGCAGGCGTCTCCTTCAGGTACGTTTCCAGCATACGCCTGGATCATGTATTCATAGCTAAGCGATGAGAAGAACTCACGAGCACGCCTTACCAGCGTCCGCGGTCGTTCGAAACCGATACTGTATACTGTATATCAAATATTAGTTGACTAAATAATAAGTACAAAGTACGTTGCACCTACGCACTGTCTGCGGAGTACAGTAACACGATCACCGTCACCACGATTTGCATCGCCCATCGGTGATGCAAATCGAGGTGGAGAGAAAAGCTGGCGATTCTCACGCCGCAGACCGAAGAATCTGAGAACGATCAGCCTGACCGTCAGGCGTTACGCTCGGAGGTTAGTCCCTTGAAATGAACTCCCTCACTTTGCCTTTTACCTCACCAGAGACAGACATCTCTCAGCTGAGTACAATCAAGCTGTCCAAATATCGTAATCACTGAATAGTTTAGATTCTTCGGATATGAAGTTTCCGCTACCTGACAACACGTTCTCGACGCTCGAGCTCTCGCCAGATGAGAAACTCACACTCGAGAAATTGGCCGAGGCGATTGTGCAGAAGACCAGCGAGCAGTACCACGAGCACCTCACAGCGCACAACGGCGTCGTAGACGAGAAGCACTTCCCAATTTGCGGCCTTGGCCCCAAGCGACTCTTCAGCCCCTTCAAGTTCGTCGCAGCTCCCAAGGGTCACCTCTGGTGATCGCCCCCTTCCAGGCTCCAAGATCGCTGCAACATCCGCCGGGAAGTTGCCTACGGGCGCGCATGGAGCTGGTCTCGTGAGCGTGGAACGGAGCATGATTGACAGTTGCGACGGACCCGGTAGACTGTGCTGGCGTCGACACACGAGCCACATTTCTGAAGCTGGCCGACGACCTTGCTCATCGTCACGCGTCTCGACTCGTCGAGCGCACGCCTCACTTCACCGCGGATGCACACGGCAGAGTGAGCCTCGCAGCATAGCTCATGCCTGGATATTGTAGGTCGGCAACGTACCTAAATATACCTCACTTTCATCATCATCATCATCACCCGATGCTCTCACCGCTTCGAGTATGAGCGAAGCCATCCGACTGGATGAAGACCACGTCACGGGTCTCATCACAGCGCTCACGAGGTGCGGATGGCCCTTGATGGTCTGCTTGAGACTGAGGTCGCGGAACGGGTCCTCCACACTCGGCTTGATGATCGATGCCAGCACAGACCAGTCTCGAATGCTGTTCTCAGTGCATGCAGATCGGAATCGCATCGTCTCGGTGGTGGGGCTCAGCAAGCCGTACATGGCGTCGTCGAGGTTGCCTGGAATCGACCCGTACACGAGCAACAGTGCCATCACCTCGGAGATGCTACCCTTCTCTGCCGAACCAGACGCTTTGCTCTTTGTAACCTCGTACACTGCCGAGCGGTCGAAGCTCGACTTGCGCTCCTTGTGCACCCCCAGGTTCTCGCGCTGCCGTATCTTCTTCTAGCGCTTTTTGTCCACCACACCGTTGTGCACCGTAATGTCCTCGTAGTACTGCTGGAGCGTGTTCTTCACGACGCTCTCGGTCATGTCTTCGATCATGCGCGTGTCTTCCGGGGAGAGAAGCAACGTCGGCAACGTGTCGGCTGGCAATGTGAACTTCATACTCGAAGCAGGTGAGTCACACGATACGTTGCTCGTGTATTATGTGTAGCTCTTCGCGGGGTGTTGCTTTCGGCACCGATAGCAAAATGAAAGACATCGAGCCCTGGGGGGTACTGATTGTCCAAGGTCTATGTGACAACGTGGGGTTCTTTAATGATTGACCAACCGATCCTGCTGAAGAGCTTCCTGAAACGAAGGTGCCTGCCACGTACTTGACGCTACCATAATCAAATTGCGAAAAGTGATTACGATTGATCAAAGGTGCAAGTGTGGAGGTCAGCAGGTGTGGCTTCCGCTGAAGAACCGAACGACAACAGCACGATCGAATCAAGCCGCTGCTAACCTGGCACGCTTCGACACCGCGCAAACGGCACTGGTTCCCGCACATCCCGTCGAAAGCGCTCGCGAACGCTCTTGCAACAGCAGAGTCAAAAACGCCAACATCACGACATCCGTTCCAGCGACACTCGCTTGCCAACACTCCGAGCACCTCACAACTGCGCGACCACGCCAACTCGCTCCGCT
>JALBZB010001242.1:0-11329 GCA_038050625.1 Pythium sp. MPC-2022a
AACCTTCAAAAAGTAATGCGGTTTTGCCACTTCGTTAGCCAAGGGAGCCCTGTATCTTGAACAGGCCATTATTATTTGGGAAACCGAGAGAAAGGAAGGTTGAAGCTATGGAGTTTGCCGAGGTGGCGCAAGAGTGGACGGAGCTGCTGCGTGGCGTAGTGCGTGATGCGTTCGCGAAGAAGCACGAGGACATGATCCTGCGCCTTGCGGTCGCGCTCTCCTGCGCTCAAGTGCGTTGCGCTTTTGCTTCACTGTGTGGTGTCCGGTGTATCCATTTATGCGTGCTGACCAAACGTTTGTGTAATGCCATCAAAGGACTTGGAGAACGCGATCGATTATGACGCTATCAGTACACACTGTGAGAGCAAAGAGGTGCGTGCTGTTGAGTCGCTTACAATACCGCATCAGAGTTTTACCCGCACGGAGCATGGACATCTATTTGTTACTGATTCTGTGGTGTCACCCTTAGGACGAGCAAGTGCTACTGAGCATTGCGTTCGTGATCAAGCGCCTGCTGGACGTGATCATTCGCGACCACATGCACTTTTTGATCCCCGAGAACCAAATCTCGCAGCGCGAAGAGAGCTCTGCGTCGCAAAAGGACTCACTCGCGCAGCAGCAGGCGCTGATCCGCAAGATCCCGAGCGAGTTCCAGCAATCGTTTCTCCAGACGTTGCGAGAGAAGTACGTGACTGGATGAATTAGTTTGGTGTGCAAGATTGATCGATGTGAATATGGTTCGAACTGGTCACTCATATCTCTGGTCTGATATCCAGCTGGAATGTCCTGGAAGATGCAGCATACAAAAACAAGTTCTCGCTACCGAGACTCGGCGACATTCAATGGTGCATCGCGCCTCCGTTTGTGGTGATGAGAATGCTGACAAGTGACGGAGAATCGCGGACCATGCAAGTCCCCATGCGCCAGTTCCACCAGCTTCGCTACAACGCAGCGAAGGTAAGTTTACAACATCTCTCTAGGCTATCAACTCTGTGTTTACTGACAACTTCATGTTGTTATGTCTGTCCTATGTTGTTGTTGCTAGGTGCTCCAAGGGATGAACCAAGTGGAGGCGCATCCAGTCATGCGACTGACGAAAACCGAGCAGAAACGAGGAAATGCACGTGTGGTGAACGCGCCATGATCAGTCAAATCTCTCTGCTAATCTGTGGTGCTGGGTCACAAAGAGAACAGGAAAGAGAGCAAGGAGGAGCAAATGGACAATAGCAATGTGTACATCATGTGTGGGTGGGTATACGTCTGACTGTCTTTCTTATATCCGTCTAGCAGCTAATTCTTCATGCGCTTCTTGGAGTTCGCAAAGCATTCGCCCCAGAGACACACGGTCTTGCCGCGCATGATCTGCGAAAACGCCTCAAAAGTGTACGACGTGCGCGCGTTCGCCTCCGCAGCCGTGATCTTCTTCGCGTCTACCTGGGCTTGGAGGTCTGCTTCGAGCAACTCGTGCGGCCTCGCAGCCTTGTACTGCTGGAACGGGATCTTCTCTTCTTCAATCGGGAGCACGCGCTTCTCCGATGGGATCTGGTACGTCTCGAGCAGCAGTTCTGAGTACAACACAAGTCAAAGGAGCTCAATGGGTTAGAATATGACCTTGATAATCCTAGGACTACCTCATACGCAAGAGTGAGAGCAGACGTACCTAGCAAACGCTCGAACTGCGGCTGCGTGATCTCGCGCTCTGGCTCGTCCTCGTCTTCGCTGTCTCCAGAAGACTCGGTCGCGAGGTCGAAGAGGCACTGGAGACGGTCCTCCACCGGTCCCTTGACCACCATCGAGAACGCCACCATGAGGGCGTCCACGTCGACCTTCTTGTTCTCATCACGCTTCAGACTGAGTAGCACGCGCTCCAAGTGGTACTGCGCGTCATCGCCAAACAACAGTGAGATACACCAGTCGACTGCTATTGCACACAGATTTGGATTCGCATATGTATAAGCGCTAACGTACCACATTGCGCAGTCCGTTTGGACACGCCTCCGCCAACTTGAAGCCCAGGTACTGGTCAAAGTGCTCCATCGCCGCCTTGCGCGTTGGGAACGCCTTGAACACGCCTGATCGCACCGACTCGTACGTCTCTGGCCTATTGTTTACATACACGTATACGCATCATAAAGCGTTAGCCTTGTAGTACACGTACAAGAACATTGCATGTTTCGTATTACTCACGTGACGTCGTTCGCGCTGCGCAGCTCCCAGGCTTCGTAGGGCGAGATCACAGCCTCTTCCGCGATCGGCGTCTGGATCGCGTCAAAGTTCTTCTTGTTCTTCGTGCCGCGGTAGACGTACAGTCCGATGGCGAGCACGATGCCGCCGAGCGTGATGCCCGGGTTGCGGCTGAACCAGCCGGGCTTGTACTTTGGGGCTTCACCCTCGGCACCAGCGCCAGCATCGACTCCAGCGTTGGCAGCAGCAGCAGCAGCTCCGTTCGAGTCCGAGGCAGCAGCACCAGGCTTGGCAGCCTGACTCGCGTTGCTCTGCACAAAGCGACGCTGCCATTGCGCAGGATCACGTCCTACCACAGGCGCGGATCGAACAGTTGTGGTCTGCAGCGCACAGCGCTTCGCCAGTAGCATTCTCGTCGCATTCATCATGGCTGATCGATGCTTGATGCTGATGTGTGTGGCTCGATGGTGCTGGGATGACGGCGCTCTAAATAGCGTAGTCTACACTGTTTATCTCTTTCTCTGTAAAATAATGTGTACTACACTAATGTGAGCAATGTGGTACGATCGTCCCACAGTCGAATGTGGACCGCTCTGAACAACCAAAAAGCGCGGGGCTTTGGCTGGCGGAACAAAAACCAAAGGCGGGGCTGGCTGAAGGGGAAAGCAAGCGAGCAAGCGAACGAATCGAAGAAGACGAACGAGCAAGAGCGAAAGTCTCTTTCTCTCTGTTTGTCTAATAACCAGCGACGCACGCACCTTCTCTGTGTGCGCGTGTATTTGAGTGTGAGTCAGTGAGTGACGGGAGCATGCTGTGCTGAGTGCCCGCTCTGTCCTCTCGTTCTTTCTCTCTCTCTCTGCTGCTCTTCTTCTTCTACTACTACGACTATTGGTGAGCGAATAAACACCGTTTCGACAGCAAACACAAGCCTTTTGACACAACTCGGCCAAGAACATCAGGGATTCAAACGCGTTGGCTGACGGACGTACTGTAGCGATTATTGGTGCTGGGGGTGAGTTGTCATGATGGCGACGGATCCCAGGCGATTGTACCGGTGCGTAAACGTGAACATGTGTGTCTTTGTGGGTTGAAGTCGATCCGCAGATGTGTGGCTGGGGAGAGCTGGATTGGTTGCCTGACTGACGAACGATGGAAATGTATGCCTGTGTGGATGTACGCAGAGAAATCGTGGAGCTCGAGAGACAACTGCGAGAGCTGTTGCGCTCGAACCCGCTCAACGCGCAAGACGCCAATGTGCTCCGGAGCCGGTACGTGTCGTGATGCTCTTGACGATGATGGTGGTGGTGTGTATGGTGCTCAGATTGAGACTCTAATGCTTCTTGTTTGGTTTTTGTGTTAGACTCATCGAAAAGGCGAAGGTGATAACGCAAGTGAGTCCTGCGTTCGCCGCGTCCAAGGAGATTGAGCAAGTGCTCTGGAAACCGTGCTTTTACAAGCGCATCGAGGATTTCCGTCTCCGCATTCGAAAGTACGCGTCCGCGTCATCGAGCGACCGCAACGTTCGCGAGCATTTCGCGCGCGTGTCGCTGGAGTTCCAACAGTTTCTCAATGAATCCTCGGCGTTCTACGACCACCTGCGTGAGTGGTACACCAAGTGGCTACTGGCGAACCGCGCGAGCCGCATTGTCGCAGCAGCTCCCAGCCAAGAGTCTTCTACGTCGCCCACTGCGAGCATGATTGCGCGCTGCCGACAGAGCCTGCATCGGTGCTTCATCTTTCTGGGCGACCTCGCGCGATACCGGGAGCTGCACAGCCAGAAGGCGAAGAAGAACTTTTCCGCAGCTGAGAGCTTCTACCACAAGGCGCTGGCGCTCATCCCTGAGAATGGCAACCCGCATAACCAACTGGCGGTGCTCGCAACCTACGTGGAAGCGGAGACTGTCGCGGTGTACCGATACTGTCGAAGTTTGCTGATCACACAGCCGTTTGCGACGGCAGAGGAGAATCTGGCGCTGCTGTTTGAACGTACTCGTCAGCGTCCGCTCGCTGGACCGACGTCGATCGCTTTGACTGGCGCGTCGTCGTCCAAGGACAAGTCTGCGTTTCTCAAGAGCTTTCTGCACCGTCTCACGAGAATGCACGGGATCCTATTTTCCATTGCGACTCGCGCTGCGAACAACACCAATGGTAGCACTGGCTACGGATCTTCGTCGGCAAATGCGCCAGTGTACCCGCGCGACATGGAGACGATCTTGGTCAAGGACTTGAATGCGCTCTTGCGTGCAGGTGTCATTGGGGATGCGCTGCTGCTCAAGGTGGTGGTGACGAACGTGTTTTGTCTTGTGCGCTCAATGCGTGGAAGCTCCAGCGCGAAGGAAGACTCGTTTCGGCTCTCGACTTTGACAATCACAAGTGTGATGCAGTACCTCCTCGAAGAGCTCACGAAGAAGACGAACAACACGACAGAGAGCCTCAACAGCCTGCGGCTTCTCGGACCTGTGAGTGTGTTTTGTGACTTTCTGCGCCTGAACCCGAAAGTGCTGGACATTCTCGAAACTGCACTGAGCCAACAGGCAGAAAATGATGGAGGATACAGTCCGAACAACCTGAGCGCGTTCTTGGAAAGCTTTGCGAGCCTCGTGAACCACGCCAAGTTGAAAGAACTGTACTCGCCGCTCGTCAATCTGCGGAACGATCTCCAGGAGCCTCTACGTGTGCAGCAGTTGTCGCTGAAGGAGAACCTTGAGCTTCGCGGATGTTCTCCTTTTGCTGCGCTTTTGGAAAAATCAGTGGCGGCGACTTCAAAATGGAACGACGAACTTGCATTGAGCAGTGGGGGCAGTAATGCGCCATCGAGTATCCCTGAGGCAGACGCGTTGCGCATCCGAGCGTGGAATTTATACAACTTTGGCAAGTTCCTCTGCGACGAATACGAAGGCAACCCGCTACTGTATCTGTACCAAGGCACGTTCTCGACTTCACCAACTGTTGGCGGAAGTGGTGACGGTAGTGATGGTGTTATCATCTCGAATTCGTTCTTGCGAGCGGTTGCCGGCACGAAGGAGAAGAGTCCCAGCGTCGGACAGATGCCGACATTCAATCTCGGTCTCTTTACGGAAGAGAGGAAAACTACCCCTACCACCGCTACGAATAGTGTATCCAAGCAAGAGCCTGACGACGACGACGACTTTGACGACGAAGTGATTGTCTTCCAGCCTTCGCCAGCGATGAACCCAATGTCTGCTGCTCGCGGCAGTGGCGCGCTTGGCGGTGACGCGAACGCGATGATTGGTGGCGGTATGATGGCGTCCCCGTTTGCAGATTTATCTTCAGCAGGACCGTTCAGCCTTGGCGCACCAAACTCGCAGTCGACTCCAGAGCCAAAGCGCAATTCGTTTAACGACTCGTTTGGCAGCGGGTTTGGAGGTGGGAGTACTACTGGTGGCAGCTCGATCGGCTCGACACTTGGATACCCGAGTTTCCACAGCTTTGGTGACTTTGGCGGCTTTTTTGGACAAGGATTGCTCACTGGCTGGGGGAACAGCGATGCTTCTTTGAGTGCCAGCAGCAATGGTCTGGGCAAGCCACCTTCTGTTCCCAAGCCTGGAAATGCTCCTTTTGGTCTGCGCAGCGGCAGCGGGAGTGGCAACCAGTTCTCGCCGATGATGGACTTGGCGGCAGTTGAGCGTGAAAGTGCGCTCTATCAGCAGGAAGAGTCGAGTTTGAGCGCGTTCTTCAGCTCGTCGCAGCGCAGCATCAGCAGCCTCGACTCGTCCAGCGCGCGAACGTCGCCTCGGCCTCCTCCGCCACCTGGCTTTGGTGGAGCCCAGGAGCGTCGAAATGATATCGATGCGAACCAAGCGCCGCAGCAGCCTCCGCAATTCTACACCCGAAACCCGTTCATCAACCCATAAGATTTGCGAAGCTTCCATCGCTGATTTTTTGGCGATGGAAGCTGCGAAACGAATGAAAACATCAAGGTGATTCTGGAATTGGGATCAGAGAAGTGGTGGTTCTCTGAATACCGATCACCCCTGTGTCGAGCGAGCGAGCTTGTGGTGAAATCCAAACCGAGTTTGGAAAGAGCTGCTCGCACTCCCGAAAAGCCTGTTGTTGCATTCCGCAATATCCAGCCCTTTGGAAGTAAACAACGACAGATCATCCAAGAAAGAGAACAAAAGTGTGAGGAGCAACATACAGCAACCAGAGATCCAAACACACCCACAGAGAAACAGTAATCAGAAGAAAAATGAGAGACAGAAGTGGATGGCGAAACAGGGACGAGAGAGGATACACGAAGACACAAGCGCTGACAGACGACGACACAAAACACCAGATTCTCCTCCGATTGCAAGCCGATGATGAGAACCCCAAGCAAGTTCCGAGTGCGAGTGAGCGGGTCCACTCACTCCACGAGGAGAGGAGACGAATAGGAAGAAAAGAGACAAACAAAGATGGAAAATAGGAACACATGGATGCGCGAGCGAGGCCACGTACACGCGCACGACCTGGCTTTTGAACGAGAGCGTAGATGACATAGTAAATAACAAGCAGGAGAGCAGATAAAGACAACCGACAGACAGCAAGCAGTAGAGAATACCAGAGCAAGCACACCACATGGAGAGCAAACAATTTGTGGACAATTTTATCATCATCGTGCTGACATGAGCTTCATTTTCTACCAATCAAAAGCGTGATATTTAAAATTTCGAGGCATTTATTGGTAGAAAATTGATCATTCGGACCACCAAAATGGGCCAACAGAGCTCCTTCCATCGCATTCGCCACAATCACAATCACGACCACAACAAGCTCATCAGCGTCGAAAATGGGCGGCGCGGCAAGCAAAGAGGTCGCGAAGAAGGCGGCGGCCAAGGCCACGACCACCACAGCAGCAGCCCCACGAGCGACTGCTACTGCTGCTGGAGCTACTACCACACAACAACCGAGCGCGCGCCGCGTGATGCGCACGGACCTGTCGCGCGAGGCGATCGTGGTGTCGCACCTGGACACGAGCACGCGCGACCTGAACGGCGCGAGCCTCATGCGCAACCCGAACGCGCCGCAGAAGTCTGTGGAGCTGCAGGAAATGAACTTAGGGCTGCTGGATGACATCAAGCGCTTTGAGGACTACGAGAAGGTCGGGTTCCTGGAGGTGCGTCTTCGATGATTTTCATGCCTGCTCTTGTTGCTCTGTGTATGATCCCATGTGCGTGTGCCTAACCTACCTTGTCCTTGCGTTATCGCATCACCACCTGCAGCAAAATGACGCCGCGTTCAGAGACACTGCCAGCTCATACCGCGCGCGCTCGAACGCGCCTGTGACGATGCCGCAGGACCGCACGTCTGCGTCGTCCACGGGCTTTGGCGGCGAAGTGGTGGAGAAGATCCCCGGACGCCTCACGAACCGCGAGCTGCGTGAGCTGCTGCGGCTGCGCTACGAGAACCCAGCGACGTGGACGTGCACGAAGCTCGCGGAGCAGTACGCCATGAGCGCAGAGGTCGTGGACAGTATCATCGCGAACGTTGGCCCGCCGGACGTGCTGGAGCCGCGCGCGGCGTCCGAGTTCCCGTACGGCGTGTGGTTCGACCAGCGCCGCATTAACGCCTAAGTTACCCCCTTAATACTAGACCCTCTCAGCCAATTTGAACCCCTCCCTAATCCGATCAAATAATTTACAACGTTATATAACAGCTGAGATATCTTCGTTTCTGTCATCGTAGTGTTAGATTGGTAAGTGAGATCATCAATGTTGGAATGTGTTATATAACTGAACTATAATTATATTCTCCGCACTTTCATGTAGTTTACTGCCAAAAGGGAGCGGGCCAGAGCCGCTCGGTTCGGTTCTGGGGGTCTAACGCGAAAGGAAGGGCTGCGAAAGCAGAAGCAGACGCAAGCCACGCGACCAAGATGAGCAAGTTCACGCCGTTCAAGCCGTTCAAGTTCGCGGACCTCCTGACGCCGCAGCAGCGCCAGAAGGTACGACCACATGCACATGCGCAGACAGAGTGCTCAAAGATGCGTTGATTGGTGTGTCGTACGCCACGCGGCGCTCGCTCGTTCAATAGCGAGCGACCGGCAAAATGAACGCATGAATGAGCGAGCACGTGTGCGCTCATGGATGTGAGAGCCGCTCGTCCGCTGCGTAGCGATTGCGGTGATGCTAGCCGTATGGAGCCAGTATGCCACGCGCGTGACGCTAGTCGTGCTTGTGGTTGCGATTTCCTGTGCATTGCTTTCAGCATCTCTGACGTTCTTGTTGGCTCTATTGTGGTGTCCTTTGCATTTTTATTATTATGAGTAGCTCCGTGAGATATTCGTGTTCATTGAGGCTTCGGGCTCGACCCAGGCGAACCAGGCGCCATCGGGTGAACAGAAGTACCGCTACCCGGCGCCTTCCAGCCAGCCGCCAGCGTACGTGCCGTCGACCGAGAAGAAGGAGAACATCTACAACACGCAGTACTACACGCGTGACATCCGCCGCATGGCCGTGCCGCTCGATGTTGGCGTGCACCCGTCGATCGCCGTCGAGAAGCGCGCCGAGCTGCCAAAGGACGTCAAGCGCGGCTCCCCTGGCAACAAGGTATGCGTGTGGATCATTACGCAGCTGCTGGTGGTCATGATAAGTCGATTGCTGACTGTGCTCGTTGTGCTTTGTCTTGTAGAACCCTGCCGTCCTTGCCTACGATCCGACGGGAACCCGCTCCGCCATGAGCACCACCCACGGTATGTCAAGCTCTCAAGGATTCGTATGATAGTTTATGACCGTACTAATGACCAGGTTGTGTACGTGATGTTCCTATAATCTGCAGAGGCTCGTGACAACCTGATCCTTCAGCATACGGCGACCCACAATGTGCGCTTCGCGTGGGAGGGCCACGACGAGGAGATCATCAAGGACTACGAGGCCAAGAACATCCCGCCAGTGCCAGGTCGTCCGTTCGAGTGGGACATGCCAGACCGCGCGCGCACCCGCCGCTGGTAATCAATCGGCCGCAATGACAGAGAAGAATGGCAACGCTCATGCTCGTGCTCTCGTAGCAGTCCGTCCACACAGACGAGGAGCTCTCCAGTCTCCCAGCAGACAACGAAGTGACGTGAGGATCTGCTGAGCTTTTCAACTATGGTCAACGCGCAAAAAGCAGCACGCAGCACTGGTTCGTGAGGGCCGCGCTGCGTTTATATACCGGTACCACAAGTGTGCAAACTGACAAGGAAAAAATAAAACAACTACCAAAATCACAAAGTTGCAACCATCTACAGCCAACCTTTCCCCATGCGCAGGAAGAGCCCAGAGTCATAAAGCGAAGCAATGGACTTGGCAATTGGCACTGCGCGATACAATGCCGAGCACCACGATTTCGTCACTACGTCCAGTCAAATCCAATCGAGGGCAAGCAGTGAAGCGGTGGTTGGAATTTGGTTCGAGCAGTATTTCATCTCGCGCCTGGCCTGCCAGCCCAGATCTACGCCCTCTTAATGAAACCAAAGTTGTCTATGTGACCCAGTGCGCAGACGACCCCAGGTCGTTCTTGATGGAATCGAGTGAGTACCCACTTCCCATCATGTTGAATATTTGACCATTCGGCCCCCATTTGTCTGTGAGTACCGAGGAACACTTTTTGAAGCCAAGCGATGCACGCTTGCGGTTCGTCGGTGGACATATAGCACCAAGAAGGCGCGAGGGTGAGGTTCCAGTCTCTGTTACGGCCGATTGGTCATCGTCGCTGATGTTTCAAGTGCTATCTCTTGCCCTCAAGATCCTCATACCAGCCCTTGCACCGTTTGTCATCAGGTCGTTGAAGTCATTGGACAGCCTTGAACTCTCGTGATGAGAGGTTGATTGCTGAGAAGAACGCGATCGAACTTGCAAACTCATTGTACTTATCCTCGAGTCGGAACATACACGCGTTGCCGTCTGTGCCTGAGATCGCAAACCGTACCACGAGGCAGTTTCCCAATACGGCGTCATCAGAATCGGCAGCGAGTTGCCAATGAAGTATGTATTCGAGCTGTTGATATCGTCGGCTTTTCGCAGGGGGTTATGCATGACATTGTAGCCGAGCAGCGCACCTTAGTAACATCGCGTCCAGGGTCATCGAGATCATTGAGCAGGTGTGGGTGTACAGGTCATGTGCATCGGGGTGATGACATTCGTAGCTCTCTCCACGACGCGATGCTTTGAGCGATGGGACGATATGAGCCTAGGAGGTTCAAGCAAGAGCAGGTCACTCACCTTTAGCGGCATGTACGATTTCCCTTGGAGCACGCACACGATCGCTCGGCCGCTGAAGGGATCGTTGTTGAAGTCGCCGATCTTACTGAGCCTGCTCAGCGGACTCTGTAGGTTGCAGGCACCTCTGAGGTTGTCGTGGTCCAAAACACGTTCAGGAGCTGCAGAAGCACAAGGAACGCCATTCGTCAGGTATACATTCCTTCCAGAGGAGGGTTATTGATTGGAAGCCAATCAATTTGAGCAAATGGGTACATGACCAATATGTTACTTCACGACAGAAAACATGGAGAAATTCATTCATCATCGCATGCTTAGAGAAGAACAAAGTGCTTGATCATGCTGTCCTTGCTGTGTGCAATCCAGCGGGAAGTACCAGCTTCGCATCCCAAGGGGCTCATGGGTGTGACTTACAGAGGGCGGGGGCATCGAGGACGCTTTTTTTACCCTATGATATTATTGCATCAATCGATTTGTCTTGATGAGACGATTCGATTTCAGAATCATTTGCGGATTTTGATGGAGTAGATTTTGCTGAATCGTCAGTCAAACATTACTCCTTATAAAGGGTAGACAACCATTATTAAAGGGTAATCAAACGTAGCACAACTGAAAATAAATAAATAAATCAGCCAATGGAAATCGAGAAAAATATATTACCATTTGTTGTGGTAAAAATTCTGCCAAGATAAGAACGCCAAAAGCGTTTTGGAAGTGACGGCCAACAGTAACTATAGATACTCAAATGAATTTAACGCATTTTAGGCTCGATGTTACCTCCGCAGCATGCTGTGGGCGCATAGTTTACTGGCGAAATGTTAGGACCTTTGTGCATATAGGGGTGAAGGCTTAGCTTGGGGGTGCTTCCGTATTGTGCGGTTGGTCTCGTACCAGTACAGGCAACGTTCCCATTATTAACTTCCTGTGCAAAAATATATCCTTTCAAA
>JALBZB010001243.1:0-11285 GCA_038050625.1 Pythium sp. MPC-2022a
GCTGCTGCAGGTACTCCTTCTCTCGCTTTTCGCGTCGCAAAGCGTTCTTCTTGGCTCGCGATTCCAGTTTCGAGAGGTTTTGGGGCAAAATGTCGGTGAGAAACGGCATCTTCTCGGAGCTCTTACCGTTTGTCGTGAACGGCAAATGATGCGGAAACTGGCTGTGAATGTCCACGTGGCGATGACGCGCGACGCTCTCACCATGGAGAAAGCTGCCTTCGTACCAGAAATCCCACCGCTCGTCGTCATTTTCGTCCAGCGCTTGCTCTTCGTCGTTGTCACCTGATACCTTGGGCTTTGCGGAATCATAACCGCCTTCACCACCATATTGATGCTTGTAGTAGAAATCGCCGCGTCCATTCATGGCGTTCTCGTACCAAAAGCCCACGTGTTTGGACTTTTTACCACCGAAATAGGAAATCGCTCTTCCCTGCTTGACGCCATTTTCAAAGAACCCTTCACATGAATCGCCATTGCGCTCCACTTGCCGGCCCTGGCCATGTAGTTGACCCTGCATAAACGCGCCTTCCTGTGATGATCCATCGGGGAACCTTCGCGAACACCCTTCGCCATGAAGCAGCCCTTCTTGGAAGAAGCCTTCGTCGATCACACCCGTGGACGATGTGTAGTTGCCAAAACCCGAGATCTTCCCGTCGACCATCTCGCCCTCGTACGTCGCGCCGTCGGGGAACGTGATTCGCATCACTTCGCCCTGGGCGACCCCATCTCGGAACGCGTCGCCATTCAACAGTGAGCTGCTGTACACTTTGTCTTTGCACTTCTTGCCGTAATCATACTTTCGTGAGGGACGCTCAAAAGTGCCGACGCACGTCGTGCCTTTGCCAAACACGAGTTTGCCCCTGCCATTTTTCTCATTTTCGACGAACTCACCGTCGTAAAAGCCCGAGTTGGTGTACTCGACGCCCTTACCGTGCTTCATGCCGAGCCGCCACTCACCGGCGTACATGGCGCCAATCGACGAGATGTGGAACTCGTCGTCCCAGGGGCTCAGCGGTTTGGCGGTCTCTTCATTGTCCTCCAATGACGCCACAGGCTCCATGAACTCGCCTTCGCCGTGCTTGAGCCGCTTGAGACGCACGGTACGCATGTTGATCTCCTTCTCCAGGTCCTTCGCGCTCATGACGTCGTTCTCCACCTGGTCGTCTTCAAGGAACCCCTTGGGCTGTGGCCGCGTCTGCACCAGGCATACGTAGTTCCAGTCGCACTTGTCCATCGCGACCGATGCGAGCTCCTGGCCACGAGGGCTCGCGAAGTTGACCACCCACGTCCGGGTCTCGACGTGCACTTCATCTCGCTGAATAGCTTGGGCTCCTGGCAAAGCTACCGGTTTATCATCAACTGGCAGAGGGGAAAGCTGCATCGGCTCGGTCATGAGGAACTTCTCGATGCGGTTGCGCCGCCTTGTCAGCAGCTCCAATTGCGCATCAAAGCGCGCCGCGTGGCTCGCGATCGCATCCGCGAGCTTCTTACGCAGTTCCGCTTGCTGCGCCGGGTCGCCGTTCACGTCCATGGACGGTAGCGCGACGACTTTCTGCTTGACGACCATTTTATTCCTCTGCGTGACGGTGATCTCGGCGCGTAACGCCTTGAGCGGCTCGAAATCCTGCGCGACGCCAAATAGGAGCCAGGCCTTGAGGTCGATGGCTTCGCAGGCTAGCGGCACATGCGAGAGCACGAGAACGGTTTGGCCCGAGTACATGGGGTCCTTCAAATCGTCCTGCGGAGGGGGCTCGAGGCGCTCGTGGATGATGTAGTACCACTTGTCCCTGCCTTTTGGCGGGAGCACCTGCACCATCCAGTCTTTCGGCCAGAACACGTCTAGACGGACACATACGAGCAAGCTTTATGAGGCTTTCAATCGTGTGTATAGCAACTTCAAAGGCGCACGTACTCCCAAATGGGTCTTTTAGAAGCGCGGCGTTGCAGCCGAAGAGCAAGTTAATCTTTTGTCTGCGCATACACGTAGTACGAATAACAGGAGTTAAATCGGCGCCTCCCTACATACAGAGTCGAGTGTGATCACAGTCATAATCACAATGGAAAAATGCGGCTCACACTGTGAAGTCGGAGCGCAGCACGCGCTGGAACGTGAGCGCGGCGACGTCCGTGCCGCACGCCGGGTCGTAGAGCGCGACCATCATCTGGTCCTCCTTGACCTCCTCCACGACGTTGCCCGTCTTCATGTTCATCACGAGACGCCCCGTGCGCGTCGCCATGGTGACGCCTTCTCTCTCTCTCTCTACGTCGCTTTCTGCAGCTTCGTTCTTGAAGCTCTTGGCATTGATGGTTGACCCTTGGAAAAGGCATGCTGTTGAGCCATTTAGAAACGCTAGATATACACATTTCTATTCGAATCATATAATTGATGATTGGATGAAATAGCACCAATTCCTTCATTTTTATCCAATCAAAACAAGAAATTGCTCGGTGGATCGGAAATGAACCAAAAAGCGCGGCAACCCAAAGACTCACTCACACACAAACAGAAGCAAAGATGTCGAATATCTACATCACGGAGCCCAACACCGAGGGCAAAGTGCTGCTGCACACGACCTTCGGCGACCTGGACGTGGAGCTCTGGCCACAGCAGGCGCCTAAGGCCTGTCGCAACTTCGTGCAGCTCTGTCTCGAAGGGGTGCGGCGCTCACAAACGCTCTATCTTGCTATTGCCGCCAATAGACAGACAGCTCATGGCCGTCACTCACTAACTCACTTGTTATGCGCTCTGTGTGACGTTAGTACTATGACGACACGATCTTCCACCGTATCATCGCGGGCTT
This sequence comes from Pythium sp. MPC-2022a, assembly GCA_038050625.1. Lineage (NCBI taxonomy): Eukaryota > Oomycota > Peronosporomycetes > Pythiales > Pythiaceae > Pythium > Pythium sp. MPC-2022a. The sequence continues at coordinate 2,802 of JALBZB010001243.1, forward strand.
CATGGTGCAGGGCGGCGACCCGACGGGCACGGGCAACGGCGGCGAGAGCATCTACGACGGCGCGTTCATCGACGAGTTCCACTCGCGTCTCAAGTTCAACCACCGCGGCATCGTCGCGATGGCAAACGAGAATAAGCCCAACTCGAACCACTCGCAGTTCTTCTTCACGCTCGACGCTTGCGAGTTCCTTGAGAAGAAGCACACGATCTTCGGCAAGGTGCGTCTGGTGTTTGCATTGGGATTGCTTAGCATGATATAGGATTCTTTGTGGCCTGCCTGCCCGACTCACCGCTGCTGCGGCATACGGTTGTGCATTGCAGATCACGGGCAACACGATTTTCAACCTGCTGAGCGTCGGTGACGTCGAAACAGACGCGCAAGACCGGCCGCTGCATCCACCGAAACTGCTGAGCGCCGAAGTGCTTTGGAACCCGTTTGAAGACATCGTGCCGAGGTGAGACCAGCCACATTCCTGTGACTCTGTCTATCTGTATGAGGAGTGACTGCTCGCGCACGAATCGTCTGTGCTCAGCTCCTGCGCTATCGTCACATGGTTAATGGACGCTATTGACACGATATGTAATGGCACTGGCTGACAAACGCATATTGATTGATGCTGGTGACTGCTGTTCTTCTGTTCAAAATAGGGAGATCCAGCACAAGAAGTCTGCGTCGAGTGCTGCGCAGGACGCCGCGAAGAAGAAGAAACGTGAGCGCAAGGCGACAAAAGACCTCAAGTTGCTCTCGTTCGGCGACGAAGAGGAGGAGTTCCAGCAGGAGGTCGCCGCGAAGAAGAGCAAAAAAGCCAAGAAGCTCATGAGCAGCCACGATCTGCTGGACGACAAGAAACTGAAGACGCAGGTGGACGAAGAGCTCCTGCAGAAGATTGCAGAGACAGCCAATGAGGATACTGGCGGGCAACAAAGCAAGGAGAGCGGGGATGGCGCAGGCGTGTCCAAGAAAGAAGCCACGCGCGCGAGTTTGAAAGCCATCGTCGCCTCGGCTGCCGCGAGAAAGGCAGCCGAGTCTGCTGCCGATGAGACCTCTGCGAACTCTGATGTGAATGTGAAGGATGACAACGAGACGGAATCCGCACAAGCGCTGAAGAAGCAGGAGAAGAAGAAGCTCAAGAGCAGCAAATCGACTGCGGGAGATAATGCTCAGGACGAGTACACGCGGCTGCGCGAAGAGCTCCGCGCGAGCAAGAAAGCGGCGCCCGTGCTCATGGGCTCTAAGGCGAAGGAGCAGGACGACGCCAAGGCGTTCCACGACATGCTCACACCGCTGCAGCAGCAGCGCCAGAAGTACTTGCAGAAGAAGAAAGCGAGCAGTCGGTCGGGTCGCCAGCAGGAGACACTCCAGAAGCTGATGCAGTTCAAGGCGAAGCTGGAGGGTGTGAACAAGAGCGCGGGTGGTGGAGAGGAAGGTAAGGGCGATGGCAAGGGGGACAGCGACAGCGGTGACAAGAAGAACGAAGGATACCACGGGCAAATCCTAGACGAGGATAGCAGTGAAGACAGTGACAACGGTGGGCCAGAGCAGGGCGGCGACGGTGTGGCTTCGAAAAACCAAGTGGAGAAGGAAAAAGATCTGTCGTGGATGACCGCCAAGCTCAAGTTCAAAAAACACATCGACGTACGTACGCACATACGGATTTTGGGGTCTTGTGGTTGTTACACTGACTGGGCTGTATTGTGGCGGGCGGGCTGGCGGCACGCGCTTCAGCTTCACGTGATTACCGTGGTTGTGAAAGTTGAACGACGTATTTACTCGCTGTATGTACGCGTATGTGTGTCTTTTTGCAAACCTTCAACAGGACCAATTCCGCGCCGGCTTCGATCCTTCCGCTGATGTAAGTGTCCCTTACAATTTCTGATGTCTGGACATTCTTCCCCTGCTGCTGGTGATGATTGGAACTCTTCACTTGACTAATGAAATGTTGTTATTGTCATCGTCGTGCCATTGTGTTTGTTCCCAACCCCAAATGCAGAATTACATGACGATCGACACGCGGGATGAGAAAGCACGCGACAGCTCTCGCAGCACGCAGCGCACATCGGGAAGAGCTGCAGGAGGTCGCAGTCGCAGTCGAGACCGCCAGCCACGCGCCCGTGAGCACCAGTCACATCCTCATCCCCCGAGCCGCGATGAACAGCGACGCGACAACTCCTCGAGGCGATGCTGAGAGAACGAGTGATCGCAAGCGAGGATTTGTTTGGTTGTGTAGCTTTTGGAGCTGGCAGAGAGGTCGCTGATATCTGCTGGCTACAGTGAACTAATCTCACGTCAATAGGCAGACGGGTTCTAAGTAAACATATGGAGGTGAGGACGATTCCTCGGCATAGCGAGATCAGTAAACGACCGACCATGTTGAGCCTATCAATCCGTCCACCCGCCGGTCAATCAATCCATTGATCCATACGAAACAAGAGGATAGACGAAGGAAGGGGACAAGCGCTACAGTAATGGGGTCAAGGTGATGTCACTGAGCTGCATCCCTGTGCAACAGGGAATGACATTGCATTGACTCTCGATCCAATAATCGCTGAACGTGAAGTGAGAGGGATTAGCTGTTTTGTGGGTGCGCTTTCGCTCTATCCATACTGAATGAAGGACTGAGGTTATGTATCACGCCACATCCTGCTGGTCCGCAGCAACATTTCGCAAGTGCCGCCCACACCACCACATGCGTTGTCCCTGTAGACCAATGAACAGTGTTTTGCATCTGCGTGAAATGCTGTGTTGTAGAAGCAGTTGGCACACCGCAACATACCACTCGCTCGCTCTCACTCGCTGTACGCGTTTTCGTGCGCCTGTAGGGGCAAAGCCATCAACATCAGAGTAGCAGCGCGTTCGCACTACACACACGAGCGCATGATCAAGCGCATCGTTTGCGATACAACAACATCATCACGCACACACGCATCTCGCCACGTTCATTCAATGCCGCTTCACAGATACGCGGGGTTCGTTCCTCCGCTCCTCGTGCCGCATTTCTATTTGTGCGGCCGCCGAAATTCCATTCTCACTCGCGCAGCGTCCAGACTCCAGACTGACTCCCGCCTCGGACGCACTAACAGCCATTTGGGCGATGATGGTGAGGCGCGCTTGAGCCCATTAATTAGTACGCGGAGAGACCCCACTCACAGAGTTGGAGCTCTCGGAAAGCCGCCCATCCATTATTTGCGTGCTTTTGATGCGTATGGACATCAAGCCATCTATTAGGTGGGAATAATCTCCCCATAATTAAGGATATGCTATTTGATAGGCTCTTGAAACGTGAGTCAAGCGTTTTCTTTCGCGGTAAAAATGGTCCAACATGACAGTAAAAGCAATGAAAGGCTAGGCACATATTAACAGTAAGTATGGATAGCCTTCAGGTTTTGAGATTGCAAGAGACTTTACATGTCTGTTGCTATTGACGCCTCAAATCCTACAGCGACTTTATTACCACCATACTAAACTGTTGTATAGGTATGACATCACGCTCTGGGGTTCAAGATTTAGGCTCAGGTTGAGACGCAGGCGGCGGGCGAGGCAACCAATGTTGAACGAGCACAGTAATGCCGGATTTTACATTTGCTTCTCCCATAAGGATGTGGTTTAGATGACTTGGCTGATTGAGGCTTATCAGAGCTTCCTGCTTTGCGGCGAAATGTGGGTCAACTGAATCGCAGCAATGCATCGATAGACAGCCTCTGCACATACGTCTTTCTGATATTCGCTCGTTGTCTTACCGTATACTATCTGGGTGTTGTTGGTTCTTTTGGCAGAAATCGAATCGGCAGATTACTTTCGTCCGATTCATCAAGATTTGACCACACGATGCTCACAACTACAATTGCTCAGATTTTACATTCCTGGGATTCGATTGAGGATTGGGATCCCCACCAAAAGGGAACTGCCATCCAAAAGTCCTCAATATTCTGTTGCGTGGGTTTTGTTGCGCGTGCGAAATGCGCTGAACTCTCCGGATGTTTCACAGTTTGGTGATGTGTGATTGGAGGCAAATCCCCTAGCCCGCGTTTGCTCCGGCTTGTTCGAAAATCAGCTGGTTCAAAAGAGTCGGCAAGAGACAAGCCATTGTGGTGTCGAAAGGTGTGTCTGCTCAACCTTTTTGGCGCTCCGAAATGGCATGTGATGCAAAACACCAAATTGCCTCCAGTATCAAGCAATTACTGAAAAATGGGTTTCAAAAAGGTAATTTCAATACAAAAGAAAAAGGTATGAGAATCAAGATATAAAGAGGTGATTTTAGCAATATTTGTAAAAATAATCTGAAGGCTAAAATTGTGTATTTTTATTTTACGTTAAAAGTTAAATGAGAGCAGAGTCTAACGGCATCTGAATTCCTACAACAGTAAGCAAAAACCCAAGACTCAAATCCCATTTGTGAGCGCTCTGGGTTCACTCGCTCCCATCTTAGTCTCACTCGCGATCCGATGTTCTACCAGTTGCTTTCAAGTAAAAAAACTACTTCATGGCTTTTGGCTTCAATTCCACGCTTTGTCTTCCTCTTTCGGTCCGATTTGTCTCCAGCATTAACGAACGCGTTCTGAGCTACCAGCTGTTTTTTTCCTCCCACTTCACGAAGCAGTTGCACAAGACAGGGCGAGAGCCATACAAACGTCCAGTTCGTTTCCTACAGCACTGTCTGTGAGGTTTCGGGTTGTTCAGCTCAGCTCAGCCCTATAGTGAACGCAAGTGAGTGAGTGAGCGAGTGAGTGAGAGAGAGGGACTTGTGAAACTGTGATCTGGGGACCTGTTCGCGCCAGGAAAGGAGCTGCTCGCTTGGCTCTCTCAAAGCGCCATTCTCTAATTCTATCCCGGCCCCGCAAGTGAGCGACCGCGTAGACTACCGAAGCGATCGCTCTCACTCTCCTTTGAGTCTCTGCGGCGCCTTCTCCCAGCCATTCCGTTTCATTCAAGAGGAACGGAGGGAAGCGTCCAGGAACGCGCGGCGCCACGACACCACATTCAACAGTGGCAAAGTGCTTTAAATACGCAAAGCACGTCACCCGCCCCGCATTCCGCAGTGCATTCAGACCAGTGAGCGTCTTCCGTAGCTCTTCCGCATTCCAGCACAGCAAGCAGCGCAGACTCGTGAGCATTGCAGTGGAGATCCATCAGAGACAGGCAGACAGACAAGACAGATAGAGAAAGACACACACAGACCGCAAGCAGCATGGGAGCGAAAGGCAACCATCGCAGCAAGAACCCGTCGTCCAGGCTAGAAGACCGTCTCGACCGCGCCGGATACGCGGCAAACACGAGCAACCCCAAGACGCTCACCAAGACCAAGTCGAACGCCAGCAATGCCACAGATGCGGCTGCGTCGGTTATCGCGGCTGAGAGCATGCCGCGCTCCAACAAGGAAGGTGACTCGGACTTTGTGATGCTCAAGGGCAACACACCGTCCGAACACGCGTGCAACCACGTGGATATGGACTCGAAGAAAGCAGGAGGACACGGCAAGCGTCCAGCCAAGCTGCCGATGCCCTCGATCATCGGGCCCGTGGTGCGTCCACCAGTACTTGGTGCGAGTAGAGGGCCAGGAAAGGACAAGAAGAACGGATTCAACCAGAGCATGAACGCCGGCGGTCGTCCGAGCTTCGCGCCGAGCATGAACGGTCCGTCTAACTTCTCCAAGCCGAGCGGCCAGCTGGACAAGGATGACCTGTACCAGCTCAAGGAGTCGCTCTACAAGGAGTCCATGTCGTTCTCGTACGCGCAGGTGGCGTCCATGGAGTCGAGCAACGGATTCAACAAGAGCGGCTTCAACAACAACAACCAGGACCAGGACTGCGCAACCGGCGGCGAGCAGATGTCGTTCTACAACCACTTTTTCGACATCAGTCGCTTCACCAACACGGCCAAGCCGAGCGACGTGGGCAAGCAGTCGTTCTACGAGCAGCGCGCGTCATCGATCGCGTTCATGCCGCTCCCTCGCGAGTCGGTCGCGGTGATGATCGATGCCGTCAAGAGCTCGACCCTCGGTAACGACGAGAAGTGCCGCTTCTTGTTCGAGATGTTCGACATTGACAACCAGGGTGTGCTCACGAGAGAGGGCGTACGCGCGTTCCTGGAAGCCACTTTTGTCGCCAACAACGTGCAGTTCCTCGGCGACTTTGACTTTGATGGCGTCGTGAACAAGCTCTTTGCGCGCAGCAAGCACCCGGAGAAGATGACGTACAACGAGTTCCGGATGTACTTTGGTGGCGTTGTGCACCCCGAGAGCGAGAGCAAGGCTGACGCCGGCAACCCGAGCATGGCTGCTTCCAGGGTCGGTGGTGGTGGACGTAAAGCTCCGCCAAAGCCGCGCTCACCTCTGTCCAAGCTCAAGAAGTACTGCAAGAAGTATGACACGCAGATCATGTGCCTTTTGCTCTACTTTCTGCTCATGATCGCGGTGTTCATCCTCAAGGCCATGCGGTTCGGCTACGACCCTGCGGTGGGCTACTACCCTCGCGTCGCCAAGGGTTGCGCGCAGATCATCATGGTGAACACGCTGTGCGTGCTCATGCCAATGTGCCGCAACTTTGTCACGTCGCTGCGTAGCTTCCCGATCGTCGTCAAGTTTGTGCCGATCGACAAGCACATTGAGTTCCACAAGATCTGTGGTATTGTGATGGTCATCGCGTCGCTGGGTCACACGGCGGCGTGGATCATGATCGTGTACTATGCGCGCACTGTATCGCTCGAGGTCTGGGCCGAGTCCAAGTACTACAAGCTGGCGTTCGTGCGCGACGAGAACCTGTTTGAATTCTCCGAACGCATCCCCATCTGGACGGGTCTCCTGATGGTCGTGCTCATGGCGATCGCTACGCCTCTCACGCACCCGAAGATGCGTCGCGGCAACTTCAACGCGTTCTGGCTCACGCACCTGCTCTTCCTGCCGTTCATCATCCTGATCGCTGTGCACGGTCTCGCCATGTGGGTCGCCAAGCCCGAGGCGTGGATGTGGGTCGCGCCTCCCATCGTGATCTACTTTATCGAGAAGCGTTACCGCATGGGCAACGTGTTTGGCGGTAAGACGATCATCCTGGACGCGAAGCTCTCGAAGGAAGCCTGCGCGCTGTTCATCAAGAAGCCGTCGACGTTCGGCAAGGGTCAGAAGTTCCAGCCGGGCATGTACATGTTCATCAACATCCCGATGATCTCGCAGTTCGAGTGGCACCCGTTCACGATCTCGTCCGCGCCTGAGGACAGCTACCTGAGTCTGCACATCCGTAAAGCTGGTGACTGGACTGGCGCGCTGTACAACGTCGTGGGCAAGATCCAAGAGAAGCACGGCGCGAACCTGGACATGGAGGGCCACGGCGCCGAGAACATGTCGCCGTACCCGACGATCTACATCGACGGTCCGGTCGGCGCGCCAGCGCAGGACTACTCGCGCTACCGTGAGGTGGTGTTCGTCGGCGCGGGTATCGGTGTGACGCCGTTCGCGTCGATCCTGCGCAGTATCTTCTACCAGTGGGACAGCTTCCGTTGCCCCGGGTGCTCGCACATGCGCTTCCCGCCGACGTTCCAAATCCGCAAGATCTACTTTTACTGGATCACGCGCGAGCAGGAGGCGCTCACGTGGTTCACGGAGACGATGAACCAGCTGAGCGAGATGGACACGGAGAACCGTCTGGAGATCCATAACTACTTTTCGTCGATCAAGGACGACAAGGTCATCGAGCCACTGCAGGCGCTACAGAAGTTCATCCACAACACGGAGGGCCAGGACATTGTGTCGGGACTGACGACGAAGCAGATGACGCACTTTGGCCGTCCGAACTGGAAGGGTGAGTTCGCGCGCATCGCCGACAACCACTCGCGTCTCGAGCGCGTCACCCCCATCGGCGAGAAAGAAGAGATTGGCGTCTTCTTCTGCGGCCCCAAGCCACTGGGCAACACGCTCCACGAGGAGTGCATGAATTTCAACCAGGACAAGAACCGCCGCGTGAAGGACGTCGAGTACGATTTCCACAGCGAGAACTTCTAGACCCAAGAGCCCCGATTCGATCCGCCATGCTGCCTGCCATGCTGTACGTACGTATGTAGATAATGAGAGTTGTGGTGTAACAATGTTGCAAGTTTGTTCTAAGCAGGATGGAAGAATGGCGCTGTCGGATATTTATTATAATCAAAAAACTGTAGACACAAAAATCAATCAAATCAAATGTGGCCCGACTGCAAGACTGCTTCAAGCAAGCAAACGAGCTCCAACGATGCGTTTTTAAATACATGTAGACTTGTGTATGGATATGCGAGAGAGATACGACGACTGCCATGAGGATCTCGCCTTCTGTTCGTTTCCCGCCTACTACAACTAACATCTCAGCATTCGATTCTTTCCGAAATGAGAGAGGAAATCAGCTGCTTTCCCTGTGCAGCATGCCAAAGTTTCAGCCACAGAGTGACTGAAGAGCTCCGTAAGTGGAAGAACTCCATTCAAGGCGAAAGGCTCCTTCAAATACATACAGTACCTGCAGCAGT
>JALBZB010001244.1:0-11279 GCA_038050625.1 Pythium sp. MPC-2022a
CAAATATCTCTTCTTCATATAAAACGCCGTTGAAGACAAAAACAACGCACCAAAACGAGTAACGGACGCTGGAAGCTGTGTGGTCTTATATCTTCTTCCGGGTGCTTGAGGCGTTATTTTCTGAAGTGACACCAAAAATGATCGGATCGCGAAAGCAAGACCACCAAACGATTGGTATACGCTAGGCGAGTTGGAAAACGTAATTACATATGGAAAAAATTATCTGCCTGAGTCTCGAGCGTAAAAAGCGAAGCGGTCTTATATTCCCTGCCACCACTGTATCAGCAGAAGCAGAGACATACAATTTATTACGGGAATTTATCTTTCCCGTAATATTTCAGGATGGTCCTCAGCGGCCGAGCGTGGAAGCGTCCTCGTGGAAGCGGAGGTGGCGTGCGTAAAACACCACCATTCTTCTTCCACTCAACCCACCCACACCCAACGGTACTTGGCGAGAAGTCACGCGCCTCGGCAACCACCTCGCGCAGACGCCCAGTGATTTTGAGCGTCTTGTCGCACTTCCTCCCCTCGATGGTGTGGAAGGTGTTGACCATCAATTCCTTTTCCTCCAGGGTGAGGTAGTGGTATTTGGTCCGTTGTGCTGTAGACATGACAAAATGAAAGAAATACAACAGAAGGAAGCGTGTTTTGTGAAGCTGTGTTTTTCCTATTCTCAACAAAAAGGATGCATTTTGCTTCCTTTTGCAAAATTAGCCGATGGGATGAGATTTTAAATCATGGGACATTTGCAAAATGTGGGGTCTGATTGGGCAGTTTGAAAAAGCTGTTCTCTAATACGTGCACTGTGATTTTATCACCGAAAGAATCTTGCTTATTTTTGCAGGAGCTACACTTGATTTTGTATTCTTTATTTCAACCCAGTGAATCGCGAAAGGGTTAACAGTTTCATAATTAAATTTAGAACAAACCCACTAAAAAATATATCCATTTGTAAAAATGAACGGCAGACTTTGGTTGATCACAAACAGCTCGGTCAAATACTACTTTGAAATACACCGCCGCTCACATTGAAGCTAAAATACTTATCTTCATTATGATGAGTGTTTCCGATCTTCCCTTGCAATAAATAAACATCATTTCGTTTACCGATGCTGCATAAAGTGTAAACTACTGATAGCTTATCGATGCTCCAATTGATTATTGGCCATTCACCCTTCCTTTTAAAATAATCTGGGGTTGTCTTTGACACAAATTGATGACAATGTCGAAAATTGATTTGTGTCGAAAAAAGAAAATACTTTTGGAAGCTCCCAGTTTTCACTTTACCGGTAATTCTTGCATGGCAAGTAAAGTGAGTCGAGAGCAACTGGGTTGTTGGCCATTTTCATTTCTTCAGTTGGTGATTTGGTGCAATCAAGTCTTGCTGATACACTGGTAGTTGGACTCAAATCGATTTGAGGCAATTGGATAATTGCTTGCGTTCATAATATTATTAATATGGTATAATAATAGGTGTGCTAGATTTTCCTGAAGCGCAGCAGTTAATCAACTCTTTACATGGAAAGAGGACGGCTATTGATTGATTTGATGATCAATCAATCGAAAACAGGCAGAGCAGACTTGTTTTTTTCTTTTGAAAAGTATCCACATATGCTGACTTGACCACAAGGCGATGAATGGCTGCCTTTTCATTCTATTCCAACGAAATCGGCATGTCAGTAAGTAAAGGGTGGGAGCAAGGAAACAATTCAAGTCAGGATGAAATCAACCAATCGAAACCAACCGCATTCCTCTTTGTGCGACGGCCTCTTTACGAGAGCTTACATGCCTAGAAACACATATTTACGAAAGCAAACTACTTCATCAAAAAGATCAACTAACATCAGTCGACATACACGATGCGTAAAATCATATCTCGTCGAGCTAGGTAAAATAGTGGTTCAATTGCTTTTAGGTTCTATCATTTCAATATCCATCAATCGGTTGAGAGAATCATCAGGAACACTTGGTGGTCTGACTTGATCGCCAGCAAGACGCGGATGCTGGTTGCACCGCTATTTGGACCTTATTATTAAAGCACAACACAACGAATCTCTAACTATCTTAGTTGAGGAGTGCATTTGAAGGCGGCGTTTGAAAAGCAGTCAGCGGTTGTGAACAGGAGAGTTAAACCGTTAAACGACAACTCAAAGCATCAATCCTAGGAATTGTTTTACTTATGCTAGCGGCACTCTATACAAAACAAAACAACTTACTGGAGGAAAGTCCAAAGGAGTCCAATTCAAAATGTTTACTTTGAAGAGAGACCGACAGGGTGCCGTTTTTGAAAGCACCTGACCGCACCCAGTCAAGAAAAAAAGAGAGCGCGTGCGAACCCACTCCCATCATCCCCACACTCGCCTCGAAAAAATAATCCTCGTTTTCACACTCTCGCCTCACTCCCATAAAATACTCGCTGCGTTCGATGGGGACGGATAAAAAGCAGCAACACCTTTCGACAGGCAAATTTAGGTGAGGAAGGATGACAAGTGGTAGTCAAGTGAAGAGATCGCAAAGCAATTCATATCTTTCTTTCTATAGTTTGCAAAAAACCTTGTTGATGTTTTTTGAATCCTTTCGCAATATCATGCTGTGTGTGGATGTTTAATTCTCTTCAGCCCAATCAACCAAAAAAATATCTACATGCAAAATGCAAACAAAAAAGATCGCGAACTGAAAAGCGAAAGGGCTCAGTGTCCGTTCACTCGAACGATCTTGGGAAATGCGAACGATCCGCAAAGTGACAATCACACAATCTTTTCATTTCGGGTCAGACATTTGACTGACGAGTGCAACACCTTGCACTTTTGTCAGCCAGAAAAATTTGATGTGCTTGAGGTGGCTCGTCCAGTTTTTTTAACTCCTCAGCTGCGGATGAATTACCCAATGTTGGCTGGAAGAAAATCTGCTATAAAAAGCATTTGGCGCTGATTTTTTTCGTATTACCGAGCCCATAGTTAACCGCAATTTGCGTCACATTGATCACACAAATAAGTAAAAAGCGTGTGATTCTTTGGTGTTCATTTGCGTGAAGACCCTTTGTGTGCGAATGGACTTCTCACACAATTTACTTTTTTTCCTCATTTTTCCTGAACTTTCGCTGACGCGCGCGCAGAAATGTAGTCAGTTCAGGGTTGGCACTGGTCTCCATCACCTGTTACCCCTTTCCCTCGTGAGTGACGGGGCGGCCTCAAAAAAACACACGCACAAATCTCACACAAGTCACCATTCAAAAAGTGCGCAACTCGGAGTATCTGAGTAATCGATGCATTTGCAGTAATGTCACACTGCCTTCCGTTAAGAACATTTCAAAATGAGCTGAATCTGAGTCTGACCAATTGGAATAGAGTGCGAGGTTCAATTGAAAAGGCTGATATAAAAATCTGCCTTGAGAGAAGGAAACTGGGCAATGACGCCGTCTCCAAACTGCAAGCACAGCCTCGCGGTTAGGTCTTCCGAAATGAGCCAAGGGAAAGGGCAAGCGGGATTGGTCGCCTTTTGCTTCTTCCTTCCTTCCCAGTCACCCGTCGGCCCGAGCCAAATGCCCAGGATTTCTACCGCCGGCTGACCATCTGGCTGTGCGGTTTCAGTCCCTCGCCTCGCTCTCAGTCTCCAACTTTTACACTCGCGCCGCCGCCTCCAACGCTTCCGCGCAAGTCGTACATTTACGAATCCCAACAACACCCCGCGTGAAGTAACACAACAACAACAACAACATGCAGGTGCTCCGCTTGTTCGCTATCGCAGCGATCGCGCTCGTGAGCACTACGGTGAATGGCGCGACGACCAAGACGACGGGCAACGACACGATCTCGGTCGGTGACGGCACGTCGGTCAAGGCGAAGAACTCGACGGTGTTCCTCGGCACCGAGTACAACGCGAACAAGTGCGTGCTCCAGTTCCAGAGTCTGCAGTGCACGAGCAAGGACTGTGGCGAGCTCAACGGCTACGCGCTCGAGTGCGTGAACGTGGGCAAGCAGAACGGCAAGGACAAGAAGCTCTGCCAGTGCAAGGCCGAGGACACGGAGGTGTGTCAGAACACGACCGCGCCGGACTTTCCAGGCACGGTGCCGCAGTTTGGCGACTGCTCGGACAACAAGCAGTGCGTCGACTCGTACGGCCACGTGCCGTCCAAGCTCGAGCTGCGCATCTGCGCCGAGAAAATTCACTGCGTGAAGGAGGTGAACACGACGGCCACCAAGCCCGCCGAAATCTGTCACACATGTCGCTCGTGCATCGCGCAGAACGACGCGTCGGACGCCAAGCTCTCGGACAAGAAGCGCTTCGACTGCACGAAGATCTGCCCGCAGGAGATTCTCGACTCGATCGCGAAGCGTAACGCGGCCGGCGTCGGTATTGCTGACGAAGTGTCATCGGCGTCGACTGCCGCCTCGGGCTCGGGCTCGGAGTCGTCCAGCTCGACCTCGGGAAGCGTAAGCTCGGCCAGCAAGGCCGGCAGCTCGGCGAAGAGCGCGGCCGTGGCCACGCCGTTCAGCGTGTCCACCATGGTTGGCGCGCTCGTGGCTGTGACGCTCTCGCTGGTGATCGTTAATTAAATGGATGCAGCCGAGTGAATGCGTTGAAAAAGAAAGCTAGCCAGCCAGTCGCATTTGCTAGGATGGGGAGGCTGGTTAATGGAGACTAGCTGGATGTAGAGCTCCTTTAGTTTTTTTCCTCCTGCTTTCTCCTAAATGAACCTTTTTAATCTCATTTTCATTTTGATCGATCATCGCGTGTGCTTCATGCATGCCTCCATTCATTTTCATGCAAGTGTCATGTTGCGCTCAAGAAGTATGCAAAAGTACATTTCGGATTAGCATTTATAATGTGTATGTGTGTGTGGAAGTCGAGTTGAGTTGGCTGGCTTGCTGGCTGGGAGGGCACGCGGATGCGTGTGTGTGGATGGATATGAGACCCATTTACTTTGTGAAATAGGTGGTGGCGGCCGTGATGCCGATGAGCACGACATGGATGGAGATGCACCAGATGAACGCGTAGAACCAGCGGATCGTGCGCTTGCCCACGCACTTGCCCGTCCACGGACAGTGGTGGTCCAGCTACATGTTTCCCATATAATCCGCATACACAGTCCAGACATTCATTAGCAAAGCGAGCGATGTGAAGAGCAGCTCATTCTCCCATACAATAGTACCTCGGAGATGCAGACGCCGCAGTCGGAGCAATGGGACGCGTCATGCGGCCGTCGGATTTGGCATTGTGCTGTTGGTATGATGAGGATTGGTAAGGAGTTCCCCATATGGTGGTCGAGCCAGTCATGCATATAGCAACAGCACAGTGGCGCATTAGTATCCCATGCAAAATACTCCCGCATGTTGGCCACATAGAAGCCAACATCATCATCATAATAACAGGCAGGAAAAACTTGAAGAAATCAGAAATTGATAACCAGGAAACACGAACAAACGCACCGCAAATGACGCCGGGGCCGAGCTCCGCGTCACCGCTCTGGACCGCCCCACTCGACGATGGCGCCACGCCGTCGTACGACTCGAAGATGACACCCGGGTCGCTGAGCGCCACCATCGTGAACACGCACGTCGTGACTACCACGGAGGCCACCAGCGCGATCTTGAGGCCGGTTGCCATGTCGTGCGTCCTGCAGCAAACCACAAAGCAAAGCAAAACCACACAGTAGCATTGGGACACGAAGCAGAATCGATTAGCTCGACGCGTCAGATACATACACACACACACACCGAGCTCAACAATAGCTGTAGATGCGTACAGGAAGACGAGCAGAAGCGGGCCGAGCGTGATGCAGTAGGTGATGATCATGAAGGGCCAGTTGGGGCCGAGGTGGCACGTCGAGGGGAACATGCCGTACTTGTCCGCGAGCGAGCAGACGACCCACGTGTTGCCGTAGCGCACGCAGCAGCGGTGCGAGCGACCGGCGTGGCTGTACTTGTCCTCGTCGTCGTTGCCGTCAATGTCCACCGTCGTGCCGTAGTCCGCGCTCATAATGAATTGGCGGCTTGTGTGTGTGTGAGTCGATGGGCTTCTTCGTCAGTCAGTCGATCAGTCACGCGTGTGTGGTGGAATCATGTGTTGTCCCAACAAAGTGAGACTTACTCAAGTGCTGGGTGTGGTGGTTGAAGGGTTCAGTTTCGTTGTGCTGCTTGATTTCAGCCAATCAAAAGTATATATGCTTAGTTTTAGCCAATAATATGACGTTAAAGAAATGAATTTATACCAAATCAGGCTGATGGAAGTGCGGTGTGTTGATTGGTCAAAACGGATACAAGCGAAGATTCTTCATTTCGAAAGGCTCACCATCAACTTGGAATGGAATTCTTGCAATGGAGCTCTTCGGTACAACGTTCGCTTCGACGCTTGCTCGTACGCCTGCATAATGGCGGTGTGTCCACACTTCAGATCAGCAGGCAAGTATACAGACTGTTCATAAGAAAAAAAAGACATGGATGGCTCCATTGTAATGTTATCTGTGGTGGTTCACTCTTTCAACCATTCGCTCTCACTCACTCGAGTCAGTTGCAAAACGGTGCTTAGAAGTTGATTGGCTTGTCGTACGCGGCGGCGCAGGCTTCCTTGAACGCTTCGCTGAGAGTTGGGTGCGCGTGGCACGTGCGCGCGATATCTTCACTAGCAGCGCCGTACTCCATGCCCAGCACACCTTCCGAGATCATCTCTCCTGCGTTACTGGCGATGATGTGGACGCCGAGGATCTTGTCGGTCGCCTTGTCCGCGATCACCTTCACGAGACCGTCGGCCTCGCCAACAGCGCGCGCGCGGCTGTTCGCGAGCATTGGGAACTTGCCGACGTTGTACGCGACACCTTCCTCCTTCAGCTGCTCTTCGGTCTTGCCGACCGACGCGACTTCTGGGAACGTGTAGATCACACCTGGGATGGCGTTGTAGTTCACGTGGCCGTGCTTGCCGGCGATGGTCTCCACACACGCGATGCCTTCTTCCTCGGCCTTGTGCGCAAGCATTGGGCCGGCGATCACGTCACCGATGGCAAAGATGTTTGGGATCTGCGTACGGAAGTGGTCGTCCACGGAGATGCGGCCAAACTTGTCAGTCTGGATACCCATGTTCTCGAGACCGAGACCGTTCGTGTATGGGCGACGGCCAGTGGCAACCAGCACAGCGTCACATTCGATCGTCGAGGCAGCGCCGCCAGCAGCTGGCTCGGTGGTGAGCGTGACCTTATCGCCGTTCACTTCCGACGCAGTCACCTTGGTGCTAAACTCAAAGCCGAGTCCCTGCTTCTTAAGCAGCTTGGTGAACTCCTTGCCCAACTCCAAGTCCAAGCCAGGACACACGCGGTCGAGGTACTCCACGACGGTGACCTTCGCGCCGAGACGCTTGTATACCGAACCAAGTTCCAGACCAATGACACCAGCGCCGACGACGACGAGGTGCTCTGGTACCTTCTTCAGCTCAAGAGCGCCAGTGGAGTCGACGATCTTGCCAGCAGCGTTGTCAACTGGCACAGGTGGAAGTGGGGACACTTCCGAACCCGTGGCGATCAAAATGTTCTTGGCGGTCACAGTCTGGTTGCCACTGTCGTTGAGCGCGACGGCGACTTCGTTCTTCGCGACAATCTTGCCGTGGCCCTTGATGTACGTGACCTTGTTCTTCTTGAAGAGCTGCTCAATGCCGCCGGTCAGCGTCTTGACGGCCTTCTCCTTCGACTTCATCATCTTGCCAAAGTTCATGCTCACTTCCGACACTTCAATGCCGTACTTGGCAAAGTCGTGCTGCGCCGAGTGGTACAGGTGGGTCGAGTGCAGGAGCGCCTTCGACGGGATGCAGCCGACGTTCAAGCAGGTGCCGCCGAGGGATCCGCGAGACTCGACGCACGCAGTCTTGAGACCAAGCTGCGCAGCCTTGATCGCCGCGACGTAGCCGCCCGGGCCGCCGCCGATCACGACCAGGTCGTACTCGGTGGACGCGCTTGAGAATGCGCGCGCGCCGGTCACCTGGGCCGAGGAGCGCACCGCGATGGAGCGGCGCGCGACAGTGTTCAATCCGCGAAGCATGGTGCTGTGTGTAGTGAGTTGAATGTCTGGATCCTAACGGAGAGAAAGAAGGAAGGGAGGAAGAGGGAAGGCACTTGGGTCTTTGGCTGCTTCTTCTTCTTCTTCGTGCGTCGAATGCGGAAATGAGGGGACGAGAGATCCCGCAAAGACAGACCAAACTAGTGGCTCGAAGCAGCATTTCGTACTTTATTGGATCCAAAAAGTAAGATTCGCTGTTTTACCACCGACTCGAGAGGTTGTACGCCACCAGAAGCTCAAAGGGAGACATGCAGATGGGGACGGTAGCCAACAATTCCTCCCTCAACTTGCACTGCGAGCTTGCGGCCACCTTCCAATCACAAAAAATGATGGATAACGCTGGAAGGGCGATGACGCAGCGTGGCGCGCGCGCTCGCGTCCGTGACGAGTGAGTCAGTCAGTTGTGTGCCAAACTGGATGAGTGCGTGATACGTGACTTTGCTTGATATGTGCCAGTTGGAGGGCTGAGTGCGCGCGGTGCTGTCCTTGTGCTTGGATGGATTGAGAAGAGAGCCACCCCTTGATCATAATCGCATGATCGCCCAACGCTGTTAAACCACAGGACGCACGCACAACGGCGCAGCACTCTCGTTGCTTCACGCTGACAGGCATCATCCCAGAGTGTTCACTGTCTGTCGTCCATGACACATCCACTAGGCATGCTCAAGCGACCGCAAAATGTCCGACTCCGTGACGAGCGTGCTGTATGGAGGATCGAGCGCGGTGCTGTCCTTGCGTTGGGTGAATTGATAACATGAGCGCTTGCTCAACTGATCGATATAGCGGGCCACTCAGCACAACAGCATGAACTCCGTAGCGCCGTATTTTCGTCGCTTCACGCTGACAGGCGTCCTTGGAGCCATCCATACAGGTGCTAGAAGCTGTGCAAGCGCGATGCTACTTGACTCTTGCATGGATTTGCACAAGCCTCATGGCTTGATCACTGGGTATCACAACATAACATGCACAGAGATGGACTGGCGTTAAATCCACATCACCTCGTACACTGGTAGACATCTGTGCTATCCGTGGCCCGTTGAATGTGAGCGTGCTCAAGCGACTGCACAGTGAGAGAGATCCGCTTGGCAAGCGCAGCGCACAGAGCGATCACATGACAAAGACGTACTGTAACATGGATCAAGCACGGACATTAAGCAAACGTGAGTGAGCTCAAGCACCACCACGCCAACGTTCGTGTGCTCAAGCGACCTCATTGCCACACAGACCAGCATGCCGACACGCACACCACTTTTTCACCTAAGCGCAGACACATCTAGAGAAGCAAAGCAAATGCGCACATGAGAGTTGATGTTTTTCCTAGTGAAAAAAAGTGATTTGATTCCCTTCATTTTTTAGACTAGTGGAGTTCAGCTCCCATATCGATCCATCACCTCACACGCAAGTGCGAGACGAAGACCGGTATGGTGAAACGAAATTTGTACGTCGCCGCTATCAGATTGGTGTTAGACAACCTAGTAGAAGATCTGCTGTGGTGGTCCCATGGTACTCTTGAGGTAAAGCACCTTGATGTTCTGCCAGTTCTTCTTCAGGAGCGAAGCGAGGAAGTTTGCCGCCAGCTGGGTGTTGACAATGATCTCCTCTGGGGTCAAGCCGACGTGGCCGATCGCGACGTTCAGGCACATGACCTTCTTCATCTGGAACTTGATGGTCGCGCGGAGCTGGTCGGCCTTCTCGCCGAGACCTTCGCTCGAGCCCACAAGCGTTGGGAACTTGCCGGCCTTGTTGAGACCTGGACCTAACAGACGCGGGATCTGCTTGATCAAGGTGTCGGACGCGAGGAACGCATCGTACTTCTTGGCGAACTTCTTGATGACCTTCTTGTTCTTGTTGAACTTCTTCAGGTCGTCGACGGTCATGAACTCGTAGCCAGCCTTCTCAGCCATTTCACAGTGGACCGCGTTACCGAGCACGCAGATCTTCATGTTTGGGCGAGGGACGGTTGGCAGCTTGAACGTGCCGGAGAAACGCTTGTCCTTCTGCGGGTCGTAGTTCTTGAGCGCGATCTGGAGCTCGATCGTCTCGGCGAAGTTACGCTTCTTGCCCTTCACGTCGGCGCCGTTGACCGAGATGGTCTCACCGGCCGAGAAGGCGAGGATGTCGTTCACCGCCTTAGCGAGGAGTTCGCTGTTCAACTTGCTCATTCTGGATAGAGGGTCGCGACAAAACTTGGAATTTGGTCGGGGCGCTTCTACCACAAACTTAACGAAGGGAGAATGATCGCAGCAAAGCGCAACGAGCGCCGCGCGCGCGACGCAGAACGCCGCCGCTGCCAGTCACCAGTCATTTCCTTCCTGGCTGGTGGTTGGGTGGGAGACTGAAGGGCTGCACGCGCGACACTCGTGCGACCTTCGCGCTTCGAGCCACATTTCCCCTACCCACTCGCTCAAGCAAACACTTTTTTAGCGTCAACACCCTTTTACATCCAATGAAGAATTGGCAGGAGACTGAACAGCTGCACGCGCGACACTCGTGCGACCTTCGCGCTTCGTACCAACTTGCTCAAAAAATATTTTTTTTACTCCAGTGTGGTACATATAGTGATGGCAGAAAATATAAGACCACCATACATTTTCGTGTTGTGATCAAAAAACCTCACAAAATTGAATGAAATTTGACACAGAGCTTGTTTTTGCGTGTTTGGCTTGCAGCGTTAATTTCAGCGTCTAAAACCAAAAATTCATGAATCAACAGAAAATAACGCTTTTTTGGGATGGAAATATTTATAAGACCAAGCTGGTAACATTGGTAATGAAAGCGTTTCAGAAAGTATCAATGGTCGCTAATACGGTGTCTTACTCGCCTTAAGCTCTAGAACAACGGTACACCGGTTGCTCATCGAACAGACAAGTCGTTTGATGTAGCCAGACTCGATTTCGTCCCAGGCTTGCAGAATGGCGGACTGGAGCTCCTGCCTGGTCGAGAACTGCCTTTCTCCTTGGTAGACACGATGGACAAGCATGCCCCGCACGTTCTCGACCAGGTTGAAGTCCGGAGACAGCGCTGGTCAGCGCATAACGGTAACGGCCTGTTCGGCAAACCAGCCCATGGTGTAGCGCGAGCGGTGAATGGAGGCGTTGTCCTGCTGGAAGGCGAACCCACGTGTGTGCTGCTGCTGCGCGAATGGTACGAGGTGCTGCTGCAGCGTGTGCACGTACGCCTCACTGTTCTGCTTGCCGTACAGAACGGCCAAGCGAGACTTGCCCTTCGCTGAAAACG
>JALBZB010001245.1:0-11274 GCA_038050625.1 Pythium sp. MPC-2022a
TCGCCCGTTTTCGGATTTTTTTACCCTGTCCCTAACTTTTTGGCGTGCACTGTAGTTAAAAATTTTGCGTGATGTCACACAAATCCGTTTTAACGAGTTTCAAAATCGACATAGTGTCAAAAAATTATCTTGGTTATTTTTTGTGGCATGTTTTGGACTGAATCCAATCAACGAATGTTGATTTGCTATTGTTTTTGGCTCCAACAGCAACAATTGACTACTGCTATTCCGGGTACAAACACGGTGCGTTGATTAGTCGACAGCAGTTGTGTCCATGTTTCTTATGACAGCAAGTGAACAAGAACAAAAGCTTCTCTCACCCAATCAGCGCACCGGACTTTCACCTAAAATAGTCTCTGCTAATCGTTGCTGGTCGAGACAAACCAATGTAGCCAATCACAAACGAACAAGTCGAAAATGAGTTTATCGGCTGTTACGACATTTACGACATACTGTCTGCAAAAAATATGGATTGAGGGCTGCCGATAATGTCGATTGTAAGTCGTTTTTTATCTTCGCTCAGTGAGTGCTCTTGCTTCAACTTGTTTCAACTTGCAAGCGTGTCCTTCTCTTCTCTTCGTTCTTTTCTTCCTTCTCTCAGTTCATTTTTACCAGAGCAAGGAGCGCAAACGCCAGTTAGTGCACGACAAAAAAGAAGCATACTGATACCTTTTTGTCAAAAATCCAATAATACCATTTTTTTACAGTTGAAGTGAACTCGATCGAGAACCGCTCTTATTTGCTGATGACTACGCCCAAACACGAATCCGAAAGGAACTGGTGTCAGGCTGCTATGTCGTCAAGTGAAGCGGGGCTTCATTTTAGCACGAGCCGTCACGTCGGGAATCTGGAGTGAAGGTTAGTGGAGATGAGGAAATACTAAATCCTGTGTACTTGAAGGTGCTGAAGGCAAATCAAATTGACGAAGGCGTATACTTATGATCAAGAGCCCAAAGTGGTCTCGTATTTCCAACCTCTTGAAATTTCTATTGACGCTTTGGGTCTCTGCTGAACAGATCTTCACTCGCCACGGGTTTTTATAGAGCACTACGAATCTGGTGGGATGTAAGGATACGTGACGAATACTCAAACACACCACTCTACCAAGGCAACGAGGACCCGAAAGTTGTCGGCGCAATCAGAGCAATGCGCTTGGGATAACACTTTTTCATCTCACACTCGATACCACAATCCGTCTTGTTTGACTCGTCTCGGCTGCCTGGATTGGAAAGTAGTATAGGCATGATCGCTTGGGAGTACTCCAGAAAATATCACAGGAGGAATCAAATTGGCGAGGATGTATAATAATATATTACTGGTAGCACTAACTGAAATAGAAGCTGGATGTCTGACCTTCGCATGATTGATTGTACACTTGCAGAATTTAGTGATGTGAGTGGTTTTGAGTATGTTGATAAAAGAATTGGTAGGTTGTGTGAATGAACTGAGCCATCTGTGTGCACTCTTGCTTGTAGAGTACGGTGTCTCATTTACATATGTAGAAAGTCATAACTTTCTACGCCAGAGCCGTGGTGTAGTCAACGGTCTTTCCTTCAGCAGCAAGCGCATCGAGCATGGCGAACGTGGCCGAGCTCGCACACGACACGCGGAGCACGCAGCGTGTGCAGACAGATATGTAAGTCTCACTCAGCTCCTTCTCGACTCTCGTGGACAGGTACACGGTCTTGGAGACGCGACACCGCGAGCACGTGTGTGCCGAGCAGATCTGGCAGCCGCGCTTCTCCTTAGAACTGCTACTGCTTGAGAACGAGATTCCTGAACCACTCACGCTTTGGGAGCACACGATGCACTTGCTGTTGGAAAGTGATGCTGCTGCTGAGCTGAGGCGCGGTGTAGCACACAGAATCCGCGTGAGCTTCTTCATCTCGGCAAAGTGCGCTTGTTTCCGGAGCGAGACTGAGAGCTCGGCGGTCGTGGCGGTGGTGATGCTCGCGATCGCGTCACCCATAGGATTGATGATCCCGTGGATGTACACTTCGACGCAGTTCTCTTTACGTTGGCGGAAGAGCTGGCAGAACGACACTTTCGCACGAACGATCTGGAGCTCCGACAGCTCGCGGATCTCGGGAATGTCCACCGAGTGGTGCAGGTGGTACCCGATGCGCTCGCCGTCCGGAGTGATAGCGATTCCAACAGATTCAATCACCACGACGTCACGCGCACGCATAACCGCTCCGATGAGAAGCGAGTGGCCCTTGACGGTCCACTTGATGCTGAGGTCGCGGAACGGGTCCTGGGTGCTTGGCTTGATGATCGATGCCAGCACCGCCCAGTCGACGAAGCCGTCGCCCACGTACGCGGACTTGAGCTGCAGGTCTTCGCAGCTTGGGCAAAGAAAGCTGTACATGATGTCGTCGAGGTTGCCGGTGATCGAGCCAAACGTGAGCATCTTGGAGAGGTCCTTGAGCTCCGCAGCTGTCTCACTGGTGTCGGTGGTACTAGCAGACGAGGAAGACGAGGACGAGACCGAGGGGGCACTAAAAGTACTGCGGTCCGCAAACGACTGGCGCTCGCGATACACACAGATGTCGTCTCGCTGCTTAATCTTCTTCCACCGACGCTCGTCCACGACCCCGTTGTGCACTGTGAGGAGCTTGTGGTACTGCTGTAAATTGGTCTTCACGACCACCTCGGCGACGGCTTCGAGGCCGCGCTTGTCCTCTTGGGAGAGCAGGAGCGTCGGGAACGGAGACTTGGCGAGCGGGAACTTCATCGCAGCCGATTGAATTGAGGAGTGCGGACTTCCAGTCAACTTTGCAAATGACCGAGTGAATGAATAAGTGGGCCCAACCAGAAGACGAGGGGATCTGGAGAGAGAGGGACGGAGGTCCATTTTGCGGAAAGCCATCCGATCGCTGTAAACGCACGAATGAGTACAGAGAAGGTGGTGGAGGTCTCAAACGACAACGCTACTGTATTCTATTAGCTTCGGTGCGCACCGAGTAAATACAATGTGTTGTAAGTGCGCAAGTGTTGATGGATGGGCTAGGTAGCGATGCGATCGGAGAGACTTCGGCTCGTTCATCCATGATGGTACGTGCAATCATTAAATTAGGAATAATTTGTAGGGTTCCTATTTTCGGTATCCTAATTGAGAGGACCTCGCTGTTGTTCGTTCCTTGGTTACTGGCCGGGTCATCTGAGATTCTCAAAGGTGCTCTCACCAGCTCCGTCGAAGTCTGATGTGAAGCACCAACTCAAAGCGCTACTGAGTGTGAGAGCACAACTTTGAGTTGCATGGAGTAAAAAAGGGTTTCTATACTATCTCTCCTCCGAAAACTGGACATCCAGCTCTCTGGGGGATCCTAAATTCACGAAGAGCAGATGGCACGAGTCATCAAAGGTCATCAAATCAGCAAGGAAGCGTCTAATCATCGTAGAGTAAACATTAGCGTCGAGGGATGATCATCGATCGGCAAGTTGCGGTGGGTCCTCATTCCCTCTATTTTGCACATCACTTGTCATTACAAACAGACAAACAGGTCATTTGGGTTTGCAGTGCGAAACAGGGAGTGTGGGACTTGGTGGTCGATTTTTTCAGCGGAGGCGCATCTGGTGCATGACTATGAATTGGAAGACCCGCCTTGCTATTGTTTTGCTTTGCTTTGTATTTGACGCTGCGCAGGTCGCAGCCAAGAATAGTGAGAACTAGCCATATTATCACCAGAACATTTTGCTCTCGTTTGCACTCATAAGTGCTACATGCCCAGTGCACACAAAACACTCATAATTAGAGCCGTATCAGATGTGCATTTCTGAGTTCCTCAGAAGAGACAGCGACATCTCAGAAGTCGAGGCTGCGTTGAGTCTGAGATAGGATGCGGTGCAGCACACTGCACGATACTAGTAATTGAGAATGTGCTATCTTCTCATAGTAGTTCCATTGTGGTGGCTCAAAGCTCCCGCTTCGAGCAACTCTACCAACATATTCTGAGAGGGGTCCACTGGAAATACCCACAAGCTTGTTTCAGATCAAATAGCCAGATGTTGCGTACTTAAATGAATATTCACTGTAGCGACTTAATAATTCGCCAAATGAATCCTATTATCTAACGCGTACCTAAATGAACATATACTGTAAGCACTCCGTTTGTGTTTGAGCTCAAAAGTCGCAAAGGCTATTGAATCCGAAATGCTGGACGAGATCGAGCAGGAGCCGTCTCCGGACCCGCACTCTGCGCTCCAGAAGGTGGCCATGAATGGCGATGTGGCTGTATGTGCTGACAGCACACGTGCAACTGTCGGTAATGCTGGTGTCGCAAAGTCCCGTCTGCCGCTGCTGCTGGAGCACGCGTTCGGCGCGCAGATGCTCGAGGGCCGCGACGAGTGGCAAGACGTCGCCGACGTAATCCGCTCGAGCTTCCTCGTCGTGGCCAAGGAGCTCAAGCGCCATGACAAGCGCCTGCGCGTGGTGGAGGCCACTGATCATCGTTACCGTCAGGTTAGTACGCAGAAAGAGAGCGGTGCAGAGGCTCGCTGGCGTGTGTTGCAGGAGCAGATGGCGCTCTTTAGCGACGAGCTCCAGCTGCTCTCGCAGCAGCTCCAGCGATTGAAAGAGCACCAAGACATCGGACAGAAGCAATTCACTACGAACGGCGGTCTCGAATTGGAGAAGAGCAACAAACAACGTGCTGAGGAGAGACATGGTGAGTGGGGAGGAGGGTAGCAGGTTGCTTTCTATCAGAAGTCCTGACTCTGGTGTCCACCTGTTCTAGCTCGCTTGAAGAGGAGACTCGCGCGCCTAGAGACAAGGACAAAACACGCTGTAGAGCGTGCAGAAGATGCCCAGAGATCCACGTACACTTTGAAGAGCAACCTCTGCGTCGTCGCGACCGAATTGCGGGATGTGAAGCTCGAGATCAACCACAGAGTATCTCCAAAGCTTGGGGTTTTGGAGGCACAGGTCGCCGAGATTCGTTTGCGTGGAACATTCAAAGCAACAGACGGCGTTACTGGCACCAGCGCACACAGTGACCTGGCGGCGCTTGGCGACGAGAATCTGCAGTCTCCGGACAAGATCCGAGAGCGCTTTGCCGCACAGGCGCAGTGTAAGCAGGAGATCCGGAGGCTCCAGCACGCTCTCGTGGCGCACGACCAGCGCGTAATGACACAAGCAGAGCAGACCAAGAGGCGCGTGGAGAAGATGAAACATCAGATTGGGAATGCAGCTGCTCATGATGACAACATAATCGTCAAAACTCAAACGAAGCAGCCCATTATTACGGTGGAGGCTCGGGGTCCACAGCCACCAAGTCAACCGAAGGAAGAGCGAAAGATCGACCTCCCAGTCCAGGATGTCTCGGTTATCGATAGGGAACTGAAGCCACCATCCGCACCTAAAGCTGCGGTGGTGTCGGTCTCCGAGTCGCATGTCACACTGAAGCAGCGATTTGCAAAAGCTCGTCAAAAACAGCAAGAGAATCTCTGTCAACTGCGAGAACGACAACAGCAACACCAAGTGTGATCGCGATAAAAAAAAAACAATACCAAGTTTACTTCTATGAAGAGAGGGGAGAAATACTAAGAAACATGAGTGGATGCTCCGGGTCCTCAAGGTCGTGAAAATCCTCAGTCGACAGAAATTGCCGAACGCCTTGAGCCACGAGCGCGATCGCTTCATGCACCATCAGCACCTGAGCGAGTTCGAAGATGCGCAAGCGAGCAGCTTGCCAGATGAGGGTCGTCGCCATTGTGAGCTGGTTTGGTGCTTTCTCTTTTTGCTGCTGCGCTTGTTGCTGGAAAGCATTGGCACCACACGTGAGCGTGAGCACCCATTGGTTTAACACTGCAGCGTCTGGCGCAGCAAAGACCATCTTGCTATCCTCAAGCAGAGTACTCATGTTACTCGACTGTAGTTCTTCCTGTAGTT
This sequence comes from Pythium sp. MPC-2022a, assembly GCA_038050625.1. Classification (NCBI taxonomy): domain Eukaryota; phylum Oomycota; class Peronosporomycetes; order Pythiales; family Pythiaceae; genus Pythium; species Pythium sp. MPC-2022a. The sequence continues at coordinate 5,891 of JALBZB010001245.1, forward strand.
CTCCTTTTTCTTTGTTTTGGTTGGAGTCTGAAGCTGAAGCACGAAAGTGAAGTGCGAAGCTGAATTTCGGCGAAGTGCAGACAGAGATCTGCTGAATGTCGACCAGCGCCACGCTCCCAACGAGCTGCTGCTGTTCTTCTTGGTCGAGTTGTTGCACTCGGAGCCTCGCGCCGTCTCTCGTGAGCTGCAGCACGACTCGTCTCTTGGGATCCTCTGCCTCTTCCGTTGTTGCTGTGGGATAAAAGTCGAAGTCATGGCCGTGCTTTGCCTCGTAGACGCCCTGAAGGTATTGCTCCTGAATAAATACAAAGATTCACGTTAGCGCTGGACTGGAGGCTTTTGGCGTTGCAGTAGAGAGTGTTCCTTCTCGGTACCTGAATGCACTGGATGCGCTTGGGCAGTGGCATCACCGTCGTCTACGTCATTTCCAAGCAATGCAAGTGAGAACAACTTAACTCTGCGTTGTTATGTTAAAGCAGCCAATTGCTCAGTCTGAACTCGTACCTGGGGCGTGAGTTCTTCTTTCCATTGCATCAGCTCCTATTGCAACCACCCACACCATTAGCCTCACTAGCGTGCCAATATCGTAAGCAAATACACCTAGACGCGATGTTTCCATCAACGTACAAAGAAAATCTGCTGCGCTTTGCGTGGATGCAGCGGCAGCCGTGACACCGCAGAGTCTCTTGATACACTCTCGCATTCCTTTGTGGTGGCGGCCATCACGCCCACCGCACCTGCTTCACTCTGCTCCAGTTCTCTGAGCACCGCGGAAGTTTAGAATGAGCATGAAGCCGCTGGCGCTGGGATTTAAAGTCAAACGGACGAAACGCAGGGAAACGAACGGACAGGTGAGTCTTGTTTTAGAAAACGAAATCTCCGTGGACGAGCAAGGGTAGACTGACCGGTAAGTGGCACTCAATTTCCAGTTCAAGAGGCCAAGGTAATAATCGCGTCGTCGAGAGAGAGAGCGACCATGGGGACGAAATTCCAGTTTGACGATGCGAAATTGGCGGCTCTGCAGCAACAAGTGCCACCAAATCTGCAGATCCTGCGGCTGCGGTTGCGCTTTGGACTACCTCAGATGCTGGCGCTCGGCCAGTGCTTCCGTGTTTCAGTCGAGTTAGTGGACGAAATGGGGCAGCGAGCCACAGTCTCCCAGGAGCTTCGGAGAGAATTGAAACTCCGCATCAGCCACAAGACCAGTAGTAGCTCTTCGGGTGCTGGTGCAGAGCTGAAAACCAAACAGCTCCCCGTGAATTCGACCAAATTCAGCAGCTGCACGTGGCATTTTGACGCGGAGTTTAGTCTCAAGGCCAACAAATCGAATCAACGCCAAGACGAGCACGTTGAAGAGCTGGAGCTGGATTGGAGTTCCGTGGATGCGACCATCTTGCTGCAAATCCAGTCTATGTGTCTGGAAGCTGATAATAAAACCGAGTTCCACCGCGCATTCCAGCGATTTTGCCTGCACAGCGCGTGGATCGACGCCGAGACTCTGGTCCTCCCGCTCCAGTCGCAAACCATCCGCCTGCAGCTGCCGTCACCTTTGCACAGAGACATCGTCAACCCTGTACAAAGCAGCTTGGTAAACAAGAATCTGGTGACAAGTAATCTCTGCAGCCGAGTGTTCTTAATCAACAGCTGCCCACTTACCAGTTCCAAGAGGTTGCCCGAGTCGCCAGCCCAAGGAAAAGTGATCGTGATCCAGGAAAACTACGGCGACACCATGGGCTCGCATATCTGGGACGCATCAATCCTCCTGTCATTTGCGCACTACAAGGCGGGTCAATTTATCCGCAGACAATGTGAGCAACACTGTCAACAAGAGCAGCGAGATCCTCACGTGATGCTCGAGCTCGGAGCTGGCTGCGGGCTATTTGCGACCGTGTACGCAACTCTGTGCGAACTCAGCAGTCCTCCAATTGAAAATCAAGACATGGTCCTCACAGAGCGCGCTGAGAGTCTCGATCTCCTCCAAGCCAATCTGCGTCTCAATGATCACAGCGTTAATTCTGGATCTGGAAAAGCTGAAAGAAAGCAGATCCATTTCTTGCCTTTGGTGTGGGGGAATCCCATCGATTCCAAACTGAATATCCCGCGCGTTGACACGATCTTCGCCGCCGATGTGCTCTACAACTGGAGCGCTCACGAATCCCTACTGCGCACCATTGACGAGATTGTCTACCACCGCCGAGGTGGTAAGTCAAAACTTCAAGACTCTCCAAGTGTCGTCATTGCCCACAAGCATCGCGGTAAAGCAGCAACTTCGTCCGTTTTGATAGAGGAGCTTCTTCAAGGAGTCTGCAGCAGCAAAATCTGTCACGAACCAAATTCAGCAGGACCCAGCAAACTGTGTCAGTGGGCCAACTGGTGCGTCACGAGAGCGGCGCGACTGGGGAAAGTGGATTTTTTGCTGCTCACATGCAAAACTGGGTCTCAGACGCACAGTCAGGCGTCAAGTTCCGATTGCCAACAGCTGAAGTAAGCAAGAGAACTAAGTTGAGGTATTATAGGAGGTGGCACACACTCAATATACACGGATAACACGAGGTACATTTTACTGGGCTGACCAGCGGTTTACGCGTGCTTGAGGCACTTGTCCCGCAGTTCGTTGGCGAGGATCGCTGCTTTCAGGCTCGGTTCCTGGAGAATCATGCTCACCTCCGTTTCGCCCACAGCCTCGGCGTCAATGTCCAGTTTGAATCTGTTCAGGGCACACGCATATATGGACAGTTTAATGAGAATCACCGTACGACATACTTGGCAGTCCATAAGGTTCATAGATAGTATCACACGATAGAGGCGCCAGACAGTACCTTGGGAGAATCGGAGCCTCGCTCATTCCATGGAGCTCGACAAAAAGGCACCAGACCATGGGCGTGACGCATCGATAGTCCTTCATGAGCACGAGTCCTTTCTGCGGCGTGTCTGGTCGGCCAGGCACTTTCGAGTCCAAGCGGTCGTGCCACTCCGGCTCGAGTAGCGTTTCGTTCGTGATCGGTCCTGGAGGCGGTCCGCCGCGTGCCGCGAACTCCACCCAGCTGTTCATCCAGTGCACGTCGATCACGAACCAGCACTCCTTGCGCGTGAGCTTGGCCTTGTCGTACTTGACGACCAGCGCGAGCTCCAGTTTGCGCCGCTTGTCTAGGTCTTCGACGAGAGGCACCGGCACCGCGCGTGGGGTTGGGGCTTTTGCAGCCCACGCTCCTTGACCGGGCGACGGCAAGCGGAACACCAGCGTGCGTGGCACGCCACCAAGCTCGCCCAATTTGTCGTGGATCTCGTCCAGTGTCATTTTGGAAACGTCGTGGTCGTTGATCTTGATGAGCTCAGAGCCTTTCTGCACGCCGCCATGCGCCTCCAGCGCACCAATTGAGCCATCTGGCAGTGGGACAAATCCCACGACCACCGCGCGGTCAAGGATTCCACCGTCCAGATTCAGGCCAAGCGGTCCGGCGGGTGCTTCGACTGTCACAAACTTGGGTTCCTCTGCAGCCTTAGGGGTCGCCGGTCCGAAGAGCAGCGTCGACGCTCCAGCGATGCTGGTCGGCGGTGTAATGGAGATCTTGCTGAACTTCATGCTCGGCATGTTCGGCATATTCGGCATGTTGGGGAGCGTCGGCATCGTGTATCCGCCAATCTTCCAGCCTTTCTTGGTCGGCGTCGCCGATGTTGACGACGTGCTTTTCTTGGAGCTCGTGCTGCTGGTTCTGGAGACCGCGATCTTCGGCGGCGTCTCCGAGGGGCCATCCACATGGACACTGAGCTGATCATACGAGCCTTCGAGCTTCTCGCCGGTCGGTGTATCCGGTTGTAACTGCGTATGGAACTCCGGAAGCTCCACGGACGCGGGACTCACGGCCGAGAGCTCCTGCGCGAGCTCGGCGTCGCTCCACTCGGCCTCCTCCACAACCGACTTGGGTGGCGTCGCGCTCTGTGCCACGGGCATAGGCACCTGGAACGTGAGCTCGCGCTCGAGGTGGCTCGTCTCGCGCAGCACCTGTCCGATCTCGCCGAACGTCATGTTCTCCTCGGTGAGGTCGTACTGGTTGACGCTGACCAGCACGCTGCCAGGGAGCACGCCTCCGTGGAGCTCAACTACACCTTTACAACCTTCTGCGTCTACTGGCGCAAAGCCCTCGAGCACGGCGGCGGATTGAACAGCGCTGTCGAGCAGGATGCCAAGCGGCCCAGGGGGTACAGTGACCACCACGAGCTGCCAGTTGATGTTCACGTCCGTGAACTCCTCGCCGGAGGCGGCGGCGGCCGCGCGCGAGGGCGATAGGCCGAGCATGGAACCCGAGGACTGCGAGTGCGAGGAGGACTTGGCAGTGGGGCTCGTGAGCGCGATGCTCGAGAGCGACTGGGCGGCGGACGTGGGGGAGAGCGCCATGCGGAGGGCGTGATGTGATGACCAAGTGGCGCCTGATTTGCTTGCTTGCGGAAGTGGGTGAAAAGCTCAAGAAAAGGCGGCAGGGGTACGATTAACGAGGTTACGGGTGGGTTACGGAAAGCGTTCTCTTCCAAATCAGTGCGACTGGTGTGAAACCTTTTTTCATAATTACCTTTATAAAATATTTGACATAGAAAAATTGTGGCTTTTGAGACTGTTTGTTATGCAAAAAGGGGGATTATAGTCTGATTTATGCATAACACGAGGTGAGAGAGGTTGCTTGGGATGGGAAAGGTGGGTACATTTTTCGCGCGAGTGACGCTTAATTTAATCCCTAATCTTTAGCAAGAGTCACTAAAGTGAACAAGCTCAGAAAATTGATGAAAATGTAGCCATCTTCTCGAATGTGAAGGACATACAACAAGATACTACTTTGATTTTCTCTCCGCCACCGCTGGCAAATGCAATCTGCAGCTTGCTCAACAGACGAATCAGCCACTCATCTCATGATACCAGCCCCATGAGCAGCAGCTCCAATACGCGCAGGAGCACGCTGCCATTCCTTCCGGTGCAGAGTCAAAATTTCGCTTCTGCGCCTTCCTCCAGCAGTATGTGTCCTAATACTGATCGTACAGGTATGATGTCACGCCTGTGGTAATACCGACATTGTAGTGAGTTGGGCAGGCAGCTGCCATCCTCCCGAAGCTCCTATCACAAGCTCGGCACGAGGCTAGTGCTTGAAAATCTTTGAAGGGACAGGGCCGACGTGATTAGAAAGCTACGGCTTAGCAGGTAGATGCACTCACGTTCAGCCTAGCCATCGATCAAAGACATCAGATGAAGGTCCATTCTTTAACTTCCTCAAACATCTTCACTTGCTGGTACATTCATATGCAGCCACTCTTTCTCTCTGTCTACTCTTCATCTGAGACCACCGCGTGCGGACGCGTCTGCTTGAACGCCTTCATCGCGTGGCCGACCTGCGAGA
>JALBZB010001246.1:0-11268 GCA_038050625.1 Pythium sp. MPC-2022a
GGGAGGGGGATTGTCATGCTCTATATAATGGGCGAGTTCAGCATTGCTCATCAAAAGTGTAGCCATTCCACAATTAGCCTGTCATATCCGACTCAAAATAGGTACACTAAAATTTCAGAAATAGCCATCAGATACCGGCTTCAAATTCGGTATCCTTTCGGTAGTAAACATTACCGTCGGTATACATATGGACAACCGGTATTACGTATATCTCGTGGCTGGCGCAACGTGGGTGTGCGATAAAGTACGATTGCCGCTACCTGCCATTTATCACTAGGCTGACTGGTTGCATTGCATCACTCGATCACTCGATCACGAGAAGTGAGGATGGCGGCGGCGAGCAAAGTGGGCGGCAAGCGCAAGCGGCAGCAGAGTCACAGCGAGCAGGACAAGTTCTTGCACAAGAGCGGCGTGCTGCTGCAGCGCGAGGCGAAGAAAGTGCGCGCGTTCCAGGTGCGCAAGGTTGTGCAGCAGCTCAAGCAATCACGCGCGCAGCTGGAGACGGCGCAGAAGGAGCACCAGGAGCTCCTCAGCAAGCAGAACAGCAATGGAAATGATGACGAAGCCAAGGACAACCAGAACAGCGACGTGCTGAGCAAGAAGGACAAGCAGGTCAAGAAGCTGCAGACGACGGTGAACAAGCTCGAGAAGGAGCTTGTCGTGTTCAAGGCGCTGGACCTCAAGGCCGTGGTCGCGCGCGCGATGGAGACGACGGGGCTGGAGAAGAAGAAGCAGCTGGAGCAGCAGAAAAAACTCCAGAAGCAGCAAGAGGAGAAGCAGAAGCAGGAGAGCCGCTATGGAGGTGCTCATGAGTTGGATGACGAGTCGGACGATGAGTCGGACTATGGTCGTGAACGACACTTGGCGGACGAAAGCGGCGATGACGATGACGGATTCGACTCGGAAGAGTACGAAAATGCGCGAAAGACGGCGGGTGCTGCTAATGGAAGAGGAGAGGACGACTCGGGATCCGAATCAGAGTCTGAAGATGAACAGGATGAAAAGGAAGGAGTAGAGCCGATGGAGCAATTGGAAGAGCAATCGCGAGAGCCAAAGGCGTCCAAAGAGCTGAAGCAACACTCGGAGCCTTCCTCTGATGCTGCCAGCAAAGACGCTGCGGATGTGTCAATGGAGAAGCCGGCTGAGGAGCAGAGAGAGGAAGCTGGAAATGCTGTCAACGCCAAGCAGAGCGCGAATCTGCAGCTTCAGAACATGCTCATCGACCGCATCCTCGCGCACAGGCAGATGAAACCGCTGCTGGAAGCGATTGAGAAAGTGTACGTCCTGATATGCTGCTACTACTGAGCCCTCTCTTTGTGGAAGTATCTAACCTTTTTGTTCATTTGAATACCCGTAGTCTTGAGAAAGAAGAGCGGGAGACTGAGAAGAAGCTTCGCAAGCAGGAGAAGAAAGCGCTCAAGCGCGACCGCAACGAAGTGCTGATCGGTGGCCGCAGTTCCGCGGCGCCGACGTCACTCTTCCTGGGCTCGCTCTCTGGCCGCGGCGGTGTGGTCGACGACGATCTTGACGGGGGCGTCGGCATGTCGTCGTCGTACATGGACGGCGCGGAGGACGACATCGCCGAGTTCCTTGGCGAGAAGAAGAAGAAGAACCGCATGGGCCAGAACGCGCGTCGCCAGAAGGCGATCCGCATGGAAGAGACTGCGAAGCGCAAGCAGGACCGTGAGAACGGCATCTTCCGCCCGTTCGGTCCTCGTAAGGAGGACTCTTTGAGTAAGTACGGGCCGTCCGAGCGACCAAAGAAGAAGAAGCCCGCGGCGGAGGTGCAGAGCAAGAGCAAGGGCAATGGTAGAAGCAGCAGCAAGCCGGAAAAAGAGCAGCGACGAGGAGGTGGAGGAGGTCGCGAGCGTGAACGGGAGCGTGGCGCGCCGCCAGCCCGTTCTGCTGGTGGTGCTGGCGCATCGTCTACTTCCTCCAGTCGCCCGCCACCAGTTAATGCGCCACCGAAAGTGGAGTCGTCGCACCCGTCGTGGATCGCCAAGCAGGCGCTCAAGGAGAAGGAGAAGGCATCGATCACGGCGTTCAGCGGCAAGAAAATCATGTTCGGCGACGACTAGCGCAGGTGCGAAATGCGAGTTTTGGTTGTCGAAGAGCAAGGTGGTTTATAAGAAGAGCATAGAGAAGCGTATATCTACCAAGTCCATACATATTTCTTTTCCATATCAAAGTGTCTATCAACTGGCTTGGATGAAAATGATTCTAGAGCGTGTACAGTAGCTTGATTTTCTAGCAGCACACATGTTCGTAGGTTGATCGCCTGTACATGTAGAACTTGAACGAGAAGTGATTTACGATATACTTTAGAACTGATTTCCATTATTTTCTGAACTCAAGGTTGTGGCGAATACAAACTATAATTTGAAAAATCAGTTAACCTTAAACTTTACACTCACGCTTTCATGGATGGAAAGAGAGGCTGTGGTCATTGTCGACCTACCTACACCGGGTGGCCTTTTCGACCCCTGGTTTCCTCATTTCTCTTCTCATTCCCCAATCTGCTACCTCTAGCGCACGCGAGACTTCCTCTTCGTATCAAGAACACACACCAAGATGATCATCCTGGACCTCACACCTCTCATTGAGAGGCTGACTTCTGCACTCGTCCTCCTGGGAATCATGGCAGGCGCGCTCATCGGCACCCATGCGCTGATGAACCTACTGTCTCGAAGGAAAACTGCTACGTTCAAGCATGTGCAGCCAGCGTCGACGCTCCCGTTGCTCGGCAACATCCTCGACGCGACGATTTTCCACAGCGACTGCACTTACAACTGGATCACGAAGCAGTGTGTGGCGTTCGGCAGTCACCTCTGGGTGCTTTCGACTCCGGGCAGCGCGCCGAGCCTCTTCATTTCCACGTCGGAGCTCTACGTAGACGTGGTCAAGACCCAATTCGACAATTTCCAGAAGGAAGAGAACGGCACGCACTACTTCGCGGACCTCTTTGAGAAAACCATGCTGACGTCGGACGGCGACAAGTGGGCTTCTCATCGCAAGGCCGCGAGTGACTTGTTCTCCCAGCGGATGCTTCGGGATGTAATGTACGAAGTCGTGAGAGAGAAGATCCAGACGTTCTACGACGCGCTCCGAGTGTACGAATCCAGAGACCAGGGTACTGTAAGCTTCAAGAGCGTGATGTCCCATTTCACCGGCGACGTGTCTGGCAAAATCGGCTTTGGTGTCGAGCTAAACTGTTTGGAGAACGGCGTGAGCGGTGAGAAGGGCAACGAGTTCATCGATGCGTTCGCAGCGCCTACTGCGGTTATCTTCTTGCGGTTCACGCAGCCCGTGTGGTTCTGGTAGCTCAAGCGGTACCTCAAGCTTGGCGCCGAAGGTAAGAACACAGAATACATCAAAGTGATCGACAAGTTCACCCACCGTGTCATTAGTGAGTCCATCGAGCGCAAGAGCAGCCTCAACTCCGAGTCGAGACCTAACGCCGCCGCCAAAAGACCTCATCTCGCTCATTCTTAGGGTTTCCGTGAAGGACCCCGAGAACTTCAAGGGCAAGGCATACGACTCGGAGATGCAGCTCGTTCGAGACACGGTCGCGAACTTCATCTTTGCGGGAAAAGACACGACGGCAAACAGCATGTCGTTTTTCATCGTTATGATGAACCGCTACCCCGCCGTCCTAGCCAAAGTCCGAGACGAGCTGCGAAAGAAACTACCTCGATCACCAAGTGGCGAGTTCTTGATCCGTTCGATGGACGATCTACCTCAGCTGATCTACCTCGAAGCTACGATTCGCGAGAACCTGCGCTTGAACCCCATCGTGCCGATCATCCCTTGCCAAGCGAAAGAGGACCTGGTGCTCTGCAATGGTACTCCGGTTGCCAAGGGTTCACGCGCAGTGCTGGCGCTTTACGCTACGGGCCGCTCGAAGTCGGTTTGGGGAGACGACGCACTCGAGTTCAAGCCTGAGCGCTGGATCGATCCAGCCACGGAGAAACTCGTAGCTGTGTCTCCGTACAAGTTCATCTCGTTCGTCGCCGGCCCTCGCCAGTGCATGGGCATCAAGTTCGCGATGATGGAGATGACGTGCGCTCTGGCGGTGTTGCTGAGCAAGTTTGACTTTAAGACGGTCGAGGATCTGTGGGAGATCACGTACGAACCTGCGATGGACCTGACTGTGAAAGGACCGCTGATAGTCAAGGTTTCGCTCGTGGTCAACGGTGCCGATGCTTACTAGAGTTAGCAGTCAATTTTGCGTGAGCACCTAGAGGAGAAGGATAATACAGCTTCGAGTTTATCACATTTTGACTCGGAAACCTGGACTGATTGACTGTGAGTGTAGCACCGGCATCCCGCGGTCGGGGAGTACTGCTGGTGACCCCAAGTCAGAACTCAGTTCACTCTTCGCCAAAAGTACCGTGGATGATCGGCGACTTCATCGGCCAAAAGGGCGGAGTCCCTCGGATGCTGTGAGGGAGTGGACTGCTGCTTGAACACCCTCTCTCAAATTCTGTCTACCCCCAGGGCGACAGATACTGCCTACGATCCTTACAATTACAATACAGGACTATGTATCTGGACGCTTTGGAGACGAGATCCGATCTCTTCCATTTCGCGACCTGGTCTCATTCTTACTCTTCAACCAGCATTCTCCAGCGCACGAGTCGAGTTGACGTTACTCGAACCCAGCACTAGCACTTTGTATTCAGCCAGAACATCGTCATCATGCTGACTATCCAGCAACTAGAGGCTTTTGCCGAGAAGCAGCCCTCTACGCTGGCCGTCTCGGCTATTGTCGCGTGAGCGCTCGTGGGTGCTTGTGTGCTGATGAACCTCGTCACTCGGAAGTCGAATGAGTACACGTATTTGCAGCCAATGTCGACGCTCTCAATCCTTGGCAACACGCTCGACGTGATGGTTTTCCACTGCCATCTGCTAATGAACATGTGCTAATTTTGTTGCTTACCAAGACATTCTATGCTAACCACAGCAAAGAGGTTTTTTCTGATTCCAGGTTGACTTGGTTTTTCTATGGAAGCTAGAATCTCGGTAGCCCACCCTAAAAATTCCAGCTTCCATAGTAATTCCAGGTCAACTCACAAAACGGCTTATAAAAAAAACTTCAGACGATAAAGCAAGTCATCTCAGATATAATAACCACCATATCAGGGTGGTTATTATATTTGAAAGTAACGTAACGAGCCACTACAGTGCGCGCCAAAATATTAGGAACCCCAAAAACTTCTCAAACTTGAGTTTTGCGCGCCAAAATGAGTTTCCGGACGAAATTTTTCAGATCTTATAGACCCATTCACGAACGTTTTTGTGGTAAAATTTCAGCTCGATTTGATCTCTTGGTGCTTCAGGATGGCCACAAGAACCGAGATATTACTTTTAAGAGTACGACAAAAGTAAAAGGACAGAGGCAAAGCGAGCTGTTTGGGAGACGTTTGATGCGTGCTAGCGCTGCATTGCGGTGTCATATGGGTACTACTTGCTCTAATATGCTATCTTCTTACCCTTGCTACGCACGACAGCAATGCACCGGTCAGTCATCGACTTGGAGAGCTTGATGAGTAGATCGGTCGTGATCTCATCCCACGTAGTCAACACAGCGTCCTTCAGCTCGCAGACAGTCGAGTACTGCCATTCATTCGTGTACACCTTGCGCGTCGCGAGCCCCCACACGTTCTCGATCGGGTTTAGGTCCGGTGAGAGCGCCGGCCAATCCATAGTGGTGATGTTGAGGTCTGTGAGGAAGTCCTTGGTCGCGCGAGCACGATGAATGCTCACGTTGTCGTGCTGGAACACGTAGTTGCCGTCGTGAACACCGTCAGTGAATTTGACCAGATGCGTGGTCAGCGTCTGCTGGTGGTTGGACGCGTCCTGATTGCCTTGAAGCACAGCGAGGCGCGTCTTGCCGAGCGAGGAAATCCCACCCCACCCCACCACCGATCTGCCTCCAGAGCAGCGGCTTCACGCGCCCTTCTTCTCGGTGAGCAGGTCGTGCCAATAGTACTTGAGCCCGCTCGGACCGTCGAGGTTGAACTTCTTCTCATTCGAGAAGACGACGCGACTTCAATCGGTGCGCTCGCGCAGCTGGCGCTCCATCCACTCCACTCGCTGCTTCATGTACCGGTCGGTCATGCGCGGCATCTTGTTTACCTTTACTTACGCGAGGTGCTCGTATCTCTGGAGCTCTTGCTGGACAGTGCGAACGCTAGCGTCGACACACAGCCCCTTGCGCAGCTCACTGGCCGAGTACTCGCCGGTGGCGGCGCAGCGCTTGAGTTTCATGAGGTCGTGGATCTTGAGCTGGCGCGACCATCCGGTGCTCTTCTTTGTGTCATATGTGCTCGGGCTCCTAAAGAACGTGTGGACAGTGCTCTTTGATCGCCCCACTGTCTTGGCGATATCGCAGATAGGCATTATCATCGCCGCGTACGCCAGCACTCGACCCTGCTGGAGTTCAGTCAGACCTGGGGTTCTTCCTATAGATGTGACGCTCCCGAAGCTAAAACAACGATGTTGCGTACGTCACCTGGTGTTGACTCGCTGCTTGGCGCCGCAATGCAGCGCTAGCACGCATCAAACGTCTCCCAAACAGCTCGCTTTGCCTCTGTCCTTTTACTTTTGTCGTACTCTTAAAAGTAATATCTCGGTTCTTGTGGCCATCCTGAAGCACCAAGAGATCAAATCGAGCTGAAATTTTACCACAAAAACGTTCGTGAATGGGTCTATAAGATCTGAAAAATTTCGTCCGGAAACTCATTTTGGCGCGCAAAACTCAAAAGTTTGAGAAGTTTTTGGGGTTCCTAATATTTTGGCGCGCACTGTATAAGATACTGTGTCCAGTTTTTGATCCATTAGATAGGAAAGCCAATAAGCGGTCGTCGATATAAATTTTACGCCAGAGAGGAAAATTGATTGGCCAATTTGAGTGGGATCAATTTATGATCTATTTCTCATTCGCCAACCAGTTCATGATCCATTGTGATTATTGAGTAAAAAACAGCTGATAGCCCCGCTTCCAAGAAAGCAGTGCCAAAACGCAAATCGCCATGAAGGTACGACGCAAGCTGTACACAGACGACGAGCGTGACGCAGCAGTCACTCGTATCGTGGATGGTGAAAAAATCGCTGCGGTCTCTTGGGAGACTGACATGCCCGCTATCACGTTCAAGCACTACGTGAAGCAACGCAAAGCAGGGCACCCAGTGCGTCACCAGCAACGCGGGACTAAGTCAACACTGCCCAAAATAAGCCAAAGAAGACATTGTTGCGTAGGTCGCTACGATGCAGCGCAGCGGAGCTCCTGTTGAGCGGAAGGAGGCCGTGCAAAAAGCGAACAAGATACACCACCGGCTTCACGGCAACACGTGCTCTGTGAAAGACCTGACTCACGGCTGGTACCGGCGTTTTCGGAAGCGCCACCCGATCCTGGTTGCTCGCGTAACTTAGAATGTGTCGCGCACACGAAACGCTGTTGACATCAGCGACCTGCGGCGATTGTTCCACACGCTCGCTAAACTGGTGATCGAGCTCAAGTTGCAGCTGTTGCAGGTTTTTTAACATGAATGATACCAACTTTGCCTTTCGGCCCAAGGCGAGAAAGGTCGTTGTGGTAAAAGGCTTCCCCGACGTGCACTCAAGCAGCCCAGAAACCAGTTTTCACCTCTCATTTGTGGCTGCCGTAGCCGCGTGTGGCTTTGCAGTCCCACCGCTATTCATTGCATCGGATAAGCGCGTGTCTTGATTAATTATAAACGAGTGTGCGATCGATGGAGCTGCCATTACGACTGCGCTAAAGGGATCCATCAACGACGACATATTTCTCAAGTGGATCGACCACTTTGCAGTGAACGTGCCTCCATCCGTGCCTCACCCCCTCAGCCTGGTTTGCGACAGCTACTCATCCCACATACGGCTCGACACGCTAGAGCGGTGCGAAAATCTTCAGGTCCTCATTGCCTGCCTACCGCCCAACGCAACTCACCTCGCCCAGCCACTCAACGTTGCTGTTTTTCGCCCGTCCGAACGTGGGGTCACGAGCGAGATCACACACACTGCAACACACATACATCTGCGAACAAGATATCGAAAGCCAGAGCGGTCCAGATTGCGAGCAAGGCACTCACCGAGCATGTTAACGGCAAACAGCGCAACACCGTGAGTGGCTTCAAGCCTACCAATCTGTTTCCGCCGTCGATCGACATGATGGTGAGGCGATTGGACAAGTTCACATCGTCGGGCACGAAGAGAGACGAAACGCTGGGGTCGGAGGCATAGCCGCAGATTCGTGAGGAGGTGCGAACGGATGTCCTCCTTCCTCCCCAAGCGTTCAAGCATTTCAATGGTGAGGAAGACTGTGGATGTTGTCGTGCGTTTACTGACAAAGGAACTGCTGTCGAAAGAAGCTTGTGTCGGCGGCAGCAGTAGTTGCAGTGCGAGCGGCGATGTTGTTGTCGTTGCCGTGGTCTAATTTACTTGGTCTTTGTATAGACTGGTCTTCTTTTGGCTCAGTAATGTGCGGGATCATAAAGTGCGCCATTCCCACTTTGATAAATTAAAAAAATGGCGAGTTAGTGATCATCTGCAGCAGAGAGAGTTGGGTCACTTAGCGATCAAAAATGTGCGCTGCGCAGACGGTTTATTTGGCTTTCCGAGCAAGCAGTTTGCATCTCCCTTGCTATTTGTGCTTTTGCTAAGAGTCTTATTCGCTTATGGTCGGATTTTGGTATCATAAAGTGGTTTGTTACGTTACATTTGATAATGCTTCGTGATTCAGCCATTTTATTGACTTGCATGTTTGAAGCTACTTCCAATGGAGGTAACCTCGAGTCATGATGTCGTCACCGCCACCCAGCATCGAAAAGCCAACGCCATTGGGCCACTGGGCTTCTTCGCTGCGGGCTCGGAGTACACGAAAGATCTTGCAGTGCTCTGCTGCTATGCAGCTTGTACCACCGCACTGTCGCTGTCAGATTGATCTCCACCGCAAAAAAGACATCCTCAGTCGTCAAGAGCCGTCGCGCCGTGCTGCTGCTGATCGTGCTCACGGGGCTCAGTGCCACGATCCTCCTCGTGCACTTCTTCGCAGGCTACTTCCGCGGCTCCATGTACGTCTTTGTGTGGCCGGCAAGCGCCTCATTCCGACCTATTTAGCCCAACTAACAACTGATGTTCTTTCGTGGTTGGTTAGCGATGAGTGCATAAAATGACACAGCGTGCGTGAAGATTCGCTGTACTTTCCGCTTTCCCAGAGATTCAACCCGTCCAGGTGCTGAATCTACAAGGCACCAAATTCATTGGTGGATGAATCCTTCATCTCTATGGGCTTGGTAAGCAACTTACATGAATGCTTCAGGATATAACCTATTGACGACTCGAGCCTCTCGCAAAACACTTCAAGTCCTTGCTCTCCACCTTTCGCTTCTGCTTCTCTAGGTCGAAATTAGCATAACTTTAGCATCACGCGAAGTCTTCGCGGCGAAAACGCATTTGCTACTAGGGGAGGTGAGATTGAAATGGTGCATTGCATACGCGTCCACTTGATGCTCGCGTTGGCTTTGCTGTTCGGTGGTTGTTCGTACAGAGAAAGAGAAAACTCGGGTGTTGGACTCAGTCAGATCACCTTGCGTGGTGGTTAGTCGTTCTGGGCAAATCCCTTGCCTGGGTCTGCTTGCATTGATGTTTCTATTAGCGAAAGAGCAATCTGCAGTAATGATGAAGGCACTCACACAATGAGGTTATGGGTTCGAGACTGAATTTCACACATTACGTACTTTCGAAGTACCAGAGACCTCAAATGCATCTATGGCTCCCCCCATATTGATAGTAGTTCCGTACTGGAGGTCTTGAAACGGAGCTACTGCAGAAGGCAAAACCCTACAAGTGCGGTGATTCATGCACCATACGCCCTTTGTGTGGCGATCGCCCGCAGCACTGATACATGAAGCACACATCTCGATGGCTCCAGTCGATTCAGAGGAATACAGACTCATTCCAGATTTCACGCGAAGAGCTCCGAGACAGTCACTTCTCGCTCGGATGAGCGTGCGAGTCCACGACTCAAATTCCCCCCGACGCCCCGCCTCATAAAGGAAAGACACCTCCAGCCTTGGCTTTAAACGCGCCTCACTTTCACGCTCTCGAGCGAATCTTCCATAAACATCTGGAAGCAACTTGGCGTGTGTTGTCGCACACAATCCGTTGGAGCGAGGTGATCGTCAGCAGCGAAGGTCAAAGATGTCAGCTCCATCCCGGTGGTTGCAGTCGAGTCAGAGCGAGCTCTTCCCTGGCGAGGCAAATTGCTCATGAAGAGCTGTTGAAAGCAGCCCCAATGGCATCATCACGTGAAGCCCTGAACCAAGCAAGAATTTGCAGCCCCCAAATGGCCAAGTACTCGATGGAAAAGAACCATTGTTGGTAAACAGCTTTGCCACACTCCCGAGCGAATCTCTAGGCGCTGTCTATGTGACCTGCAGCCAGCCAGCGAGCGGCTAAAGGATACGAAATGAGCCAACTCGATGGGATGGATGTGCCTTGATGCTTTTCGAACTTCAGATCTAAATGTACTGTTTATGGCTAAGCCGATCAGTTTCTTTTTCTTACCTCTTTAACACAAACACACGAAAGCCACCAAATTAATATACAAATCAACATAGATGTAGAGATAAAGAGATTATTTTGTGTCGGATACACATTATAAAGGTGCGATGATGTGAGCAGCTCCTTTCTATCTGGATGAGCCCGAATGTGGCACTCACTGTTCCGGCAATTGCAGCGCCGCACTCCCTCTCCAAGCGTTTGTTCGCCCTCAAGCTTCATGTAGATTCACGATATTAACAATAGAGTTCTTCTACGTGTGATCGGCATCCGCCGGGAAGCACTTCACTCGAGCTCTCGCCTCCACCAAGAGCTCATTTCATCCATTCCTCAATCTTCCAGCTCACACCCAGGACCACATCAACCTCCACGGACTAGGAGCCCCCAAGATGAAGCATTTTGGAGCACTTACTTCGCTCTGCATCTTCGCCGCCTCGGTCGCCAATGGCGTCGCCATCGACGATAGTGCGTGCGTGTGGAAGTGGTCGCCTCTTGGGTGCCAGCCGAAGGCGCTCTGCGAGTACAACTTCAACGTCGGCGATGTGACGCTGAGCCAGTCCTGCCGCGTCCGACCTGGCGTCAACAAGCTCCCACAGCAGGTGCACTTGGCGTACGCTGGCAGTCCCGCTGGCACGGGAATGACGGTCTCGTGGGCCACGTTCGCGAACGTCGTCGACAGCGCGGTGT
>JALBZB010001247.1:0-11255 GCA_038050625.1 Pythium sp. MPC-2022a
TTACCCTTTAATAATGGTTGTCTACCCTTTATAAGGAGTAATGTTTGACTGACGATTCAGCAAAATCTACTCCATCAAAATCCGCAAATGATTCTGAAATCGAATCGTCTCATCAAGACAAATCGATTGATGCAATAATATCATAGGGTAAAAAAGCGTCCTCGATGCCCCCGCCCTCTGTAAAACCGACAGATTTAATAGAGGCGGGTTTTTAGAAAGCGATTATTGTTGAATATACCGGTTTTGGTTTGACCAATCCAAAATACGGAAGACAAACCGACGGGCAGTATATTCAGCATCATAATAATGGACAATTACATGCTGCAGTTTATGTAGTTGTTTCCAAGTCTACTGTTGGAAATCCGACTTTGCTCGCGCGAACAAAAACGCTTTTTGGCGGGAAGCAAAAACCCAGCGCCGTCGCGCTGCAAGCAACGCCAAAGCCCACGCCGAGCTCTTGCTGCTGTCTGTCGCTGCTCTATCATCATCACCATCATGCTGTGGGTGGACAAGTACCGACCGAATGAGCTGAGCACGCTGGACTTCCATCCGGACGTGACGAAGCGCCTGAAGAATCTCGCGAGCTCCGACGACCTGCCGCACCTGCTGATCTACGGCCCGTCCGGCGCCGGCAAGAAGACGCGCATCATGGCGCTGCTGCGCGAGCTCTACGGCGACGGCGCGCTCAAAGTGCGTCTGGAGCACAAATCCTTCAAGGTATGCGCTTCGCTTGTGGTTCACGCTCAGTGCTTCGCGCTAATGTGGGCGTGCGATCAATACTGACTCATGCGTGCGTCCTTGTGTGCTTGACTATGTGTAATTAATTAGGCACCGGGCAAGTCGACCAAGGTCGACATCACGACGGTCGCGAGTAACTACCACATTGAGATGAACCCGTCGGACGTCGGCAACAGTGACCGACTGGTGGTGCAGGAGGTGCTCAAGGAGATCGCGCAGTACCACCTGGCGGACACCAACTCCAAGCGCCAGTTCAAAGGTACGTTGGTGCTGCAACTATTATTCGTATCAATCACCTCGAGTGGGGATTGGCGCGTGTCGAATGCTCACATTCTCTATTCTGTGCTTTCACTCAGTCGTGCTGCTCATGGAGGTGGACCGTCTGAGCAAGAACGCGCAGCACGCGCTGCGTCGCACGATGGAGAAGTACACGGCGACGTGCCGCCTGGTGCTCTGCTGCAACAACCCGTCGAAAGTGATCGACCCGCTGCGAAGTCGTTGCTTGGGGATCCGCGTCGGCGCGCCAACCACGGACGAGGTGTGTAAAGATATGACAAGGATATTCATTTCCGATTCAGTTCACTTACCGTGCCGTCACTCTTGTGAATGCGCCTACAGATTTGCAACATCCTGCAGGGCGTGTGCGTGAAAGAGGGCCTCACATACAACGCGGCGCTGGGCAAGGAGATCGCGCACAAGAGCGAGCGCAACCTGCGCCGCGCGCTGCTGATGCTCGAGACCTGTCGCGTGCAAAAGTGGGTACTGCATGGTCCTGTTCACTCCATTGTGGACTCATGATACTAATGTTTTATCATGTGATTTTCTATTGCAGCTACCCGTTCTCCCCAGACCAGCAGATCCAGCTGCCCGCGTGGGAAGAATACATCTGCACATTAGCGAAAGTGGTGCTCCAAGAACAGTCTCCTGCCGGGTAAGCTCTGCTTTTCTCTATGACTGTGACTCTGTTAGCAGTAGGAAGACTCACATTGTTCTATTGTGATCCTCTCTTCACAGTCTGCTCAAGGCCCGCGAGATGCTCTACGAGCTGACCGCCAACTGCATCCCGTCCGAAGTGATCCTCAAGGTACAGGGAGTGTGTAGTGAGGGAGTCATTGGGATGTGGCTCTTGCTCACTGTGAATTGTTTCTATTGTCGTGTTTCCGTTAGGTGCTCTGCCGTGAACTCATGAGCCGCCTGGACGACGACCTCAAGCACGAGTTGCTCGAGTGGGCGGCGTACTACGAACATCGCATGCAGCGCGGCTCCAAGGACATTTTCCACTTTGAGGCGTTCATCGCCAAGTTCATGACGCTCTACAAGAAATTCCTGCTTGAGCTCTACATGTAGACGAAGCAGAAGAAGGCTTCGCTCACACCAGGACCAAGCAGTTCATATCAGCCAGCAGCTCCAAAGTATAACAATTGAAGAGCTCTTTTTGATCGCCCCGCCGCGTCCATCCATCCGTTCGTGGGCTCTTCATGAAGGACGGACACCACCATTACGAGCATTAAGGCCAATTCGACTACTAGCACAAAATATTAGTTCCCACTTGCCTATATGCACCACCACGCCGTCATTTCTTCGTATCCTTCAATGGTACCATGCCCACTCATTGCCATCCATCCATCCACCCACGAGCTTACGAGTCATTATCCATTGAGCACCATCTACACAGTTATTGACCAATAACAGCCATATTACAACACAATGGCGCTCCCAGTGTGGAAGATACACGTGATCACGCGCTGCGAGCCGCTGCAGGCGCTGCTGAGTAACAATGAGAACGTCGCTCTCGACACCGCGCTCTTCCAGCCACCGGCGACCAGTAGTACTACCAGTGGTGCGCGCCACCAGTGCCACGAGTGCGACGTTTTGGTGGCGTCAGCAGCACTAACAGCAGCAGCAGACGCACATGGCGGCGACGCTGCACAATCCAACCACTTGGAGCGGTATTAAACAGCAGCAGCAGCAACACGCTAAGCAACCTGCCTGTCTATCACATTCTTACGGCACACTGGACTAAGTGGTATGCCATGTATATGCATTTGTTTGTGAGTTTGTAGATGGAAGCAGTGGAAGCTCGACGACGCGCACATCCAGCGCTTGACGAGCGCGCAAGGCGTCGACGTCCCCTCCTCCTCATCGTCTACTACTGGCTCACCATCTTCGTCGCCGCTCGCCTTCCTCAGTGACTGGATCACTAACGCGCGCTTCTTCGCACGCGGCAAACGCGGTGTCTTGTACGCCGGCGAGCTCAAGTCGAGCGGCACCGGAGTGGTCGTGAAGCTCGGCGCCGCGTCCGTCGAGTCGAATCCCAATGCGTCGGCTTTATCGTCAGTGGATGCAGAGGCCAAGTGGCTGCGTGTGATGAATCGCATGGGGCTCGGCGCACAGCTGGTCACGAGCGGACCCGGCTGGTTCATCTGCGAGCGGCTCGAGGGCCAGAACGTCGTGGACTTTCTCGGCGGCGGTGGCGCGTCTTCGACGACGACGACGTCGCATGCGAATGCGCGCTGGGTACTGCGCGAGATGCTCTGCCAGGTGGGTCTAAGGCTTGCCCTTGGGATTCATATAGAGAGCTACTGATATTGAGCTATGACTGATTGTGCATGTGTTTGAATGTGGTTGTGCAGTGCTTTGCGATGGACCTCATGGGTATCAACAAGGAGGAGATGACGCACCCGCACCGCCATATTATCATCCACACGCGACCAGTGACACCAGCAGCACCAGAACACTCTGATACAACGGACCCCAAGCAGCAAGAGTCATCAGCACCTAAGGAGTGGAAGTGCACGTTCGTCGACTTTGAGAAGTGCGTCTACACGCGCAAGCCCAAGAACGTCACGCAGCTCTGCCAGGTACAGTACAGTACCGTACACTTCATCTTGCGTGAGCCATTCACTACGCGCTCATACTCACTGTGTCTGTGTGTGGCTGATGGTATCACTGCTCTAGTTCCTGAGCTCGCCGCGCATGGTCGCGCTGTTTGGCGCCAAGGGCGTGGCATTCGAGATCCAAAAGCTGCGGCTCGCGACCAAGAAGTACAAGCAGAGCCCCCAGGAGCACACCTTCGGCGAGCTCATGCGCGTCTTTGGGCTCTAGTAATGTGCGGGCTATAGAGGTAATAATACTATCCATACCAATAAACAGCTTACCTTGTGTCTGCCATTATCGAATTCGCCGTCTATCACGCAAGCCACGATGGAGTCCCGCAACACGCGCAGCTATCGCGAGTTTATCCAGCGGACGCTGCGCGCGGACGAGTACCCAGACATGTATAACGGCGTCTGCTTCCTGAGCGCACACGGAGGAGGCGTCGAGTACGCGCAGGGGAGCTTCACGCTGAGCGGCGACTCAAGCAACAGCAACAGCTCGCATCATCTCAACGTAGATCTCCCTGGCGACAGCAGCACGCCATCGCTATTGGACACACGCCAGTTCCTACGCGCGTTCGACCAGATTGCCAAACGCGCACTGCAGCAAGAGACGCGTCTACACAGCCAGAAGAGCGACAGTGGCATGGAAGAAGACGCACACGAAGCGCCATTCACACCCGCGTTCCAGGTCGGCGACATGACGTTTCATGTGGTCTTCTCGAACTTCACGACCGTGTGCGCAGTGGCGAGCGGTAAAACTCACGGCCTGGTGGTGGAGAAGCTGCCGATCGGCGTGCTGGTGGTGCTCTTCCGCCAGCCGCACACCGCGGAGAGCGTGCTGCCGCGCGTGAACCGCTTCTGCGCGCCATTGCGGCGGTAGATGCATGCATGCATGATGAACGGGGCAATCTCAACCCTGAGTCGTAAATAAAGTACTTTTCCACCTATTCGACATGATCATACAAAAACCAAGTCAAAAGGAGAAACTGGGTTTCCCATAGACAGCGAGGTTTGTGCCGCTTTTGCTTAGGTCACATCGTGGTTGGGTGGAGACATCGCAAGACACCTGGGACGTTCGTTCCCTGCCGACGTATCCATATGGATGGCACCACTGATAGGGCCTCTGGGCCATCGAAGGTACGCAGGATGACCCTCGCCTTGGATCGCGCTCGTCGCCACCTTCCAGATGTTCGACGCGGCGTTCGTATCTCGATCCCACAGCCTGGAACAAGTCGTACACCTGACCAGCCCGCGACGCGAGATATTGCCGCTCCTGTATGGGCGAGGGTTCTCGCAAACCCGGAACGTCGTACACTCGCCCCATTCGCACGCGCTGCGCCTGGATCTGGTGCGGAACTCATCGACCAGGTACACGTCGTAGCCCGCCTTCCGAAATATCGTCCTGAAGCCCTTGCCCTTGACGGGCTCCGCGAACTTGTGGTGCTGCCTCTGATCCCAATCCCCGATCGCGACTATCGTTTCTGTTCCGCTTCCGAACAGCTTCTCGAATCGCTTCAGGAGACGAGCTTCCGTTATCTGGCGACGCATGTAGCCGCCGAGCTTCAGCTTCCGGAAGATGTACTGGTTGTACACGAGGCTCAGACGCCTGTTCATCTCGTTCTTTTTATCCACGTAGGCTTTGAAGCGCTCGAAGTCGGTTGTTTTCCTGTTGTAGGCGCTCAGCTCCGCCTCCCATTCAACGACGCGCTCCCTGTCGATTACCTCCTGCTTGCGTTCCTGCACGTAGTCCCGGTATTTCTTCGCCTTCGTCTCTTTGCGGTGCGTGCCCTGTGTGTATCGTAACGTTGTCTGTTGTTTGGTGTCGCCGTCGACGCAGTACAACAGGTCGTTCATGTTGGGGTCGATCGCGACGAGCGTCTTGTCCTTCAGAGGTTCGTAATCGGCAACCTCGTCGATGTACGTCTCGCTGTTTCCTTTCTTCGCTTGGATCGCCCGCTTGCTGACAAGATCCTCTCCCTTCAGGATGCTGCAGCCAACTCCGTCGGCCTCAATCTGGTGGTCGAACTTGTAGCCATGCGCGCGGAAGCACTTCATGTTCGTCTTGAAGAAAAAGCCCTAGGTGATGTCTTGGCGCTTGACGAGGTTGCCCTTCGTCGTGAAGTCGCTTCGCTTTCCCTGTTCCTCCGTGAAGCAGAGGTAGACGAACGAGACCGTGTCTATGCGGACGTGTTTGGGCACGACGTTGCTGCGAAGTGGGCATGCGTTCTTGACACTTGTGCCGTGCACCTCGACCGTCCTCATCATGCGCAGCGTGCACGGGAGGTAGTCCTGCGGCGAGCGCTGGATGCATTAGTTGACATTGTCGTTTTCCAGACCCCTCGCAGGGAGCACCAGGTCGCGCTGCTTGTCTATCCACGCGTGATAGAGAGGGTGTGACGTCTTCGGCAGGTGTGGTCTGAGCAGGTCGTCCTTGACCCAGCGCACAGCGCCTCTTGGCGGCTCCTCGTGTTCCTCCTGCTTTTCCTAATAACGGCGACTAGCTCCTTCTTGCACCACGACACGTTGACGTACCGCTCGACGTACTCGACGTAGTTCTGCTTGATGTTGTTCTCGTACATGATGACCACGTCGGTCGAGAGGTAGTCGAGCATGGCGTTCATGTGCCGGTAGCTTAGCTCCTCCGACACGTATGCCTTGTAGTGTTGCTCGCAGAAGGGCTTGAGCTTATCCTTGATGTTCTGCGTCTCGGTCTTTGGAGGTCTGCCCATGGAGGGTGGCTTGCAGAGCACCTTCATGACTGAGGTCGCGAACTGTCTGTCGAGCGTGGGCAGTTCGACGCCCTTCTCGCAACAGTGGAGCAGGTACAGCTTGAGCAGCTGGAACGTGTGGGTCATGATGTTGTTGGCCCGTAGCGCGGCATCGGCCAGCTTCTCGATGACGAGCGCGTTCGCTTGAGCTGTGAAGGTGGTTTATTCATGTCCCCCGTTCGCTTGAGTTAGTTGTAAACCCTATACAGGTATGCCGATGTGAGCAAATGCAGAACTGACTGCGGATTGGAAGGAAGGGAGGAGAGTGGAGATCGATGGCCGAGGTCCCCGTTCCCTACAACGCCTCGCTCTTAATTGCGAGTGAGGAGACAGCGACCCTCCACCACAAACTACCTTTAACAAGCGATGTGCATTGTGTCTGTATATGTTGCGAGTGCTCATGCGTCATCATTCTTTCATCTTCTTCTATCTATCCCCAGTCAGCGCGTCTGTGCAGGAACGCGTCCGGCGGCGGGCGGTAAGATCATCGACGGCGGAAGGCTGTACAGCCGCACAGGTCGAACACTGGCGCGGCTGACTGTTGGCTGCTGGCTAGCGATCGGAGCAGCTGCCCAGAAGATAATGCTGTTGGAATCCGGACGCGGTGGCTCGAGATGACCATTGGGCAGTGACCTGGGCCAGCCGTTGCATGTGAAGCTGGAGGGGTTTCCCAGCTACGTGTTACTTTACAAAAGGAAGTAGGAGGATGCAAGAGCAGTAAGGAGAGCAACCTCCACAATGAACAGTTCTCAAAAGCACCCGTGGTTCACACACCTCTCTGCTTCACACGCTTGTTCGATTCCTAACAGATGCAACTGGTGTGCTTGCTGTAGCTGCTGCAACACGGTGCTCTTGGTCTGTGTGTGAGAGGTGGACAACCGATCGTTAATGAGATGCTGCATGCTGGAGACGGAGAGTAGGAGAACAGCGTCGGCGTGTTTGAGCTGCAGAGGAACCCGAAGCGATGCCCGGCCACTTAACAGCCCACCAACGTTCCCCGAAAGTACAATTCTGCTTTGAAGAGGTCGAGCTGCACGCCGCGGAGCAGGACTGCTGGGTCGTGCTCGGTCCGCTCGGCAGCAAGAGAGTCTACGACTTCACCGCCTTTTTCGAGGACCACTCCGGCGACCCCGAGCTGCTTCTCGACCTCGCGGGCCAGGATGCGCACGAAGAATTCGAGGTACATCAAAACAAACAGGTGCTGCGCTGCACGCAAAGTGTCGCAATATGCTGACGATGAGTGACGCATGATTGCATGTTCCCTTCTGAGATGGTCGACAGCAGACTGAATAATGGTTGACTGACTGTGTTGGTGTCTGTTTGTCTGTTTGTACGCTTGTTGACCAGGACATCGGACACTCGAGCGCCGCACGCAAGATACTGCAGGAGCTCTGCATCGGCGAGCTCAGGGACGACCGCGATGTGCACGCACGGGGAGAAGCACGCAAGCTGGAGCGGCGGTCACTGCTGCTGGTCGCGCCCAGCAGTGGTCAAGACGATTTTAAGCGAAGTCATGTTTCCATCAATTGCATCCACGCCAAAGGTGTTGCCATAAATTGCAACTGAAGCCCTCCTCGCTGTCCCTTGAATCCTCGAAAACAAGAGACTCAGCAATGTGCTCAGAATCAGAATTCTGAGCAGAAGCATTCATCCATCACTTTCGCGCCAGCATTTTCATTTCCGTCATCATCGACGAGCAGCTACGCAAGCAAGACGTTGGGCAGATACATAGGCACAGCGCAACGGCGATCCATTATTACGCCGCAGAACCCCATACACAGACACACCCCACAAGGAGAGAGCGAGATTCAGAGTGTCACCATGTACTTTTGCGCCGCGTGCAACGTGTACGTGCAGGAGACGAGCGCGGCGGAGCACGACCAGTCCACCGCGCACTTGCTGTCCACGACCAAGGCGCCAACACTGCGGAAAGGTAAGCTTCGAGGCTGTTATATAGTCACACATAAAGTCTTTACTATGTATATGGTCTATATCGCAGTCCAGTCACTAACGCGCTTGTGTATGTATGTGTGTGTAACATGCAGTGTGGCTGCCAGAGTCGAACCGCGGGTACAGACTGCTCATGAACATGGGCTGGAAGGAAGACGCCGGGCTGGGACCCACCAGCACCGGTCGCATCGAACCCGTCGCGACCGTATTCAAGACCGACCGCGCGGGCGTCGGCGTGCAACCGACCGCGAAGCTCGCGCGCGTGACGCACTTCCCGGCGCACAACGAGCAACAGCAGCGCGTGGCCAGCGATGGACTCAGCGACGCGCAGCGCATGCAGGAGCGGCTCGCGCACAAACGCAAGCAGGAATTACAACAGCAGAAGGTGCCGAACCAGAAAGCGCGCAAGGCGAGGAAGCTGCAGGACCAACAGCGGGACTGCGCTCTCGGACGAGAGCTCTACGGCTCCGGGCTCGAGGGCTACGAGGACTACCTGCAGTGAGCGAGTGAGTGGAGTTTAGCGTTCACTGCGCCAGTTTTGGTACTTATATTTTGATTATGAAGCGTTCTTTGGGTAGGTGGATCTATTAGGCGTCGGCAGTATTTAAACAAGACACAATGAGAAGCAGAGCGAAAGCATCCCTATAGCATTGCCATTGGCCGCACCAGTGCCTTGTTGGCTTGAGCCCCTTCTTTCCCAGGCGGTGAGCTGTTCATGATGCGCTGGAGGTGCTCGACCACCTGCGTGCGGCAGGAGACATTGTCACCCATGACGGCGAAGATGATGTCTTCGTGCGTGCAGTCCTTGATTGTCAGGAAATCGGCTTGCTGGCCCGCGCGTTTCTGATTCAGATTGGAATCATTCGAGCCATTATCAGTGCAACATTCCGAGAGAGAGAGTTTTGAACGCGGTAAATGGAAGACCATCATCAAACGTACCAGATTCTTTGCGAACTTCTCGGACGAGCTGCTCGGTACGACCTGGAACCACAGGATTTAGAGGATCATTAGACACAAGCGATACAGTTTTCCTATATATCTGTCAATGGCTCAGCTCGTACCGCGTCGTCCAGTCCATGGAGCACGTGGAACTTTGGGAGCTTGAGCTTGAGCCCTCCTCCTCCTCGACCGCTCTGGGCCTCCGCGATCAGCGCTGTGGGGCTGTGCACTTTGAAGTTCTCAATGCCGAGCACCGCGGGTTTCATGGTCGAGATCTCGTGCACGCCCTGGAACGGCCCCACGCAGCGCTCGCTCTCGAAGACGTAGTGGTCCGCGATGTCGTACGGCCCCGCGAGCCCAATGAAGCCCTTCACGACGTCCGCCACTTCGCTCTTCTTCTTCTTCTACAGTTATGTGGGAACCATAGAGACATTGTATCTAATTAGTCGCATAATAATCCACACGCTACATAATAAATGAGCTAATTGCGTGTGCTTTACTTGGTCAGGCGACGCGACTCGCATCGCAGACTGGATCAGCGTCAGTGCGCCGACATGAGCGCCTGCACAACAACAACATACATTCATACAAGCACACAACCAAGTCAGCCAGTTCAAGCCTCACTAACACTAGGAAAAACCACGAGTATGGAACACTTCAGTACCGGACGAGTGTCCGCCGAGAAAGATCTGGCTCTTGTCACCGCCGAACAGGTGGCAGTTCTTCTTTACCCACTCGACCTGTCAATAGACATGGTCAGAGCACAGCACTGTGAAGGTTAGCAAGCCCACTAATAGGTTTCACACCCTGGCAATGAAACGAACGAGGGCGCGCACCGCTTGCTCGACGTCCTCGACCATGTTCTGGACGTGACCCGTCGGGTACGTGCGGTAGTTGACGACCGCGACGAGAAAGCCGAGCGCGGACGACAAGTACTCGCCCACGAGCCCGTACTGCCACTTGTGGCCGAACGACCACGCACCACCATGCACAAACACCAGCACGGGCTTGCGGGTGTCATTCGTCTCGCTACTGCCATTACTAGGACCAGCAGCGCGCTCGACACCGTAGATGTCGACCGTGTTGCGCTCGTGCGGTCCGTACTTGGCGTTCGGCTCGACCCGCGGCCCTTTCCAGACCAGGAGCCGGCCGATGCGCGCCGCCAGTAGCGGCTTGACGAGCGGGATCAGATACTCACTCGCAGCGATGAGCTGACCGGAGAACGTGTACTTGAGGATGCTCCACAGTAAATTGCGCTGCTGGCGTTGCTGACGAGGGTCTTGCGGCAGGTACTGGTGCATCGCGGCGTCCTGGAGCCGCAGCATCGCGCGCTGCTGGAAGAGCGACGTCCAGGTCTTGCGCAGGTACGCGAGCCCCGCGATGCCCATGCAGAAGCGCAGCACACGTGTCCGCAGGTTGTTCAGGCTGCTGCTGCTGCGCTGAGGTGACAGCATCAGCGACATCGCTGCTGCTGCTGGCTTTTGAGCGCTTCGCAGCTTTCTGGTTTCTGTGAACGTGCTTCGTCAACGATAACCGCAGAATGGTATCAGCCATATTATTACCTGTTTATGTCAGCAAAAATATGCTCTAGTATACGTAACGGATGCTTAATAATAAAAAAGGTGTCTGATTGATTTAACAAACCCTTATAAAATAAAACATGCGGACGAATTTTGAAGCCGCCCATTTTAGAGGCTGCTAGTCAAAATGTGGTCCTTGGCTCGTCGACTTTTGCACTGCTTTCAATTGAAAAATGGTCAAAGTCGATGGTGAATTAGTAGTATTTACAACCACAGCCTTCGAGCTAATATGTACGCTACAGCAGTGCATTTTCCGACTGCTCCGTCTGTAAGGCGACGATATGTAACACTAACAACTCTCTCTATCTCTCTTCGAGTCTACACCTGGGCAGAGCGCTTGGCGAGCGAGGCGAAGATCGACTCTGGCTGGCTCAAGAGGTCGCCTGGCGAACCAAACTCCG
>JALBZB010001248.1:0-11245 GCA_038050625.1 Pythium sp. MPC-2022a
CTCAGCCAATCGTGCAGTTTCACCTCGATTATGTGTGCCACATAAAACCAAACTGCACATTTCTTTTCGGAACAGAGGAAGTATGAAACTGCTTCGTATTGATTCGAAATAAATAACAGTGCTTTGTTTCTCATGAAACTCCCTGTATAAAGTTATACCTTCATTTTGCCAATAGCCCTCGCAAATTAGTAACAAAAGCCACATATTTTGACCGCACTATTGGGAGAGTTGTCTGTAGTAGTCTCTCAGTACTTTATGAGTATGCTCACCATACATTAAAGAGGACTCGGAGGACACTTTTACATGGATTTTCTTGGCAAAACGAATACCTCTAAAAAAATAATAAATATTGGATGTTCTAGAATTCGTTCGAAATAGGAGGTTTACCTGTTAGCAAAAGGTAATTTCTGATCTAAAATCTGGCATCACGGTAGAAAGGTTTTCTGCATGATTGTAGATTTTCTCATAGAATGCAGTAGACAACTTTCGCTTTCCTGCTTAGTTTGGTAGCTACATTTGACAGGGATTGAAGCAGAGAAGGAAAAGCAAAAACAAACGGTGCGCTTTTCGCTCTTGCCAGCCAAAGCGCTTTTCGCCCCGCAAGTCCGCAGCAAAGCCCACCCCCTTCCTTCCTCCCACCCTTCCTTATCACCTCCGTCGTTATGAAGCTCACGGTCAAGACGCTGCAGGGCGTCGCCTTCTCCATCGACGCAGAGTCCACCGACACGGTGCGTCTCTCTCCTCTCTTTACTCCCTCGTCTATTGCTTGCTGGCGCCGTTATGGCGACGGTATCTTTCTCTTTCCACTCGCCAAAATGGATCTTCTCGGATCTTACGGCTACTTCTTCTTCTTGTGTAGGTCGCGAGCGTCAAGGCCACGATCGAGGCCCAGCAGAGCTTCCCAGTGGCGCAGCAGAAGCTCATCCACGCCGGCAAGGTGCTCAAGGATGAGAGCCCGCTCTCCGAGTACAACGTCAAGGAGAACGACTTCCTCGTCGTCATGGTCACCAAGGTATTTATGTGTGTTATGACTCACTAATAGCTACGCATGGGTTGAAATGATATCTCACGTTATATATGTATCTATATACTGTGTGGATGTGTTCAGCCAAAGGCGCCAAAGCCATCGGCTGCTGCCGCTCCTCCAGCCGCCGCCGCCGTGTCGGCTCCAGCGCCAACCTCTGCGATGTCCGCCCCTGCCTCGTCGGCTCCTTCCGCTCCAAGCACGTCGTCTGCGTCGAGCAGCACGTCGACCGCTCCTGCCGTGTCGACTCCATCTGCTACGCCTGCCACGACCACCACACCTGCTACCGCCAGTGGTATCGTCATGGTACGTTTTCCCTCTACTTAGTTTCTGTATTCATCCATCGCGCTCTCTTTCTTATTCGTCTTGGATATGTTTTTTTCTTTGTTAAATAGGGCGAGCAAATGAACGCTACGATTCAGCAATTGTGCGAGATGGGATTCCCTGAAGACCAAGTTCGCCAGGCGCTCCAGGCTGCGTTCAACAACCCAGACCGCGCTGTCGAATACTTGATGAACGGTATTCCGGAGCAGGTGACCGCCCCTCCTGCTGCTACTGGTGGCGCTGCGCCTTCTGCTGGCGGTGCGGAAGTGGCGAACTCGCTCGAGGCGCTCAGAAATCACCCGCAGTTTGACGCGC
This sequence comes from Pythium sp. MPC-2022a, assembly GCA_038050625.1. NCBI lineage: Eukaryota > Oomycota > Peronosporomycetes > Pythiales > Pythiaceae > Pythium > Pythium sp. MPC-2022a. The sequence continues at coordinate 1,664 of JALBZB010001248.1, forward strand.
TCCGCCAGTTGATCCAGTCCAACCCTGCTGCGCTCCCCGCTGTGCTCCAGCAGATCGGTGGCCAAAGCCCAGAGCTGCTGCGATTGATCCACCAGAACCAAGACCAATTTGTGCAGATGCTCAACGAGCCAATCACCGGAGCGCCAGCGTCGTCTGCCCCTGCCGTTCCCGGTGCATCCCCGTTTGACCTCGGTGGACTCGGCGGTGGCGCGATGCCGACCCCTCAGCAAATTCAGCAGCTCGTGGACTCCTTAAGCCCCGAGCAACAAGCACAAATGGCAGCACAGATGGGCATGACTCCAGAGCAACTGCGTGGTTTGTCCCAGATGCTCAGCAACCTCCCACCTGGAGCCATGGAGCAGATGATGGCGTCCATGGGCAGTGAAGGCGCTGGCGGCGCGATGGGTGGCGGCGGCGGTGGTCACCGCATCATGCTCACGGAAGAAGAAGCCGCTGCGATCGACCGCCTGTGCGACATGGGCTTTGACCGCAATGAGGCCGTGCAGGCGTACTTGGCGTGCGACAAGAACGAGGCGCTCGCAGCAAACTTCCTCATGGATAGCATGTCGGACAACTTTGGCGGCGGCGGTGGCAGTGGCGCCAACGGAGGCGACGACAACGATGACATTTACGGATAAGCGAGCAGCAACAGTAGCAGTCTAATATACTCTCCCCCGTCCAGGTTTTCCCTTTTTCTTTCTGTGGTGAGCTCTATGTATTCTGATGCAATCCATCATTGTTTTTCTAACTGATCTTGTCTGTGAGTGAGTAGCTGGGTAGGCAAAGTGAGCTCCTCCTGAACTTCAACATGGCAGCCGCTGCCATGTTAGGAGCCTGATTGTGTCCGGTTGCAAGTCTTTTTCAGCTGCGATCCAAATCAAAATAGGTATTTGCGCCGTTTCGTGCTTTCTTATGACACAAAGCGCGACGGAAATAGGCTGCGAGTGATCTTGCGAGAGTGACTGCTCTATTTGGCAAATGCACACGCACATGTGAGCCAAATTGCGCTATTTTGTCTCGCATTTCTCATCATCGGCAGACAGTGAGCGCGTCAGAGAGAAGAAACAAAGAAGACAACCAAGCAACATGGGCGAAGAGGTCGAGAAGCACATCCTGCGCAAGTACGAGCTGCTACAGAAGCTCGGCAAGGGTGTGAGTCGATAGATAGTTGTTCTGTTTCGCGTCGCATGTGCTGCGGTGACTAGTCTGATCTCAACGCTGACATCTCAACTCTGTTTGCAGGCGTATGGTATTGTCTGGAAAGCGATCGACAAGAATACGCGACAGGTGGTGGCGCTCAAGAAGTGCTTTGACGCGTTCCGTAATGCGACGGACGCGCAGCGCACGTTCCGCGAAGTGATGTACCTACAGGAACTCAACGGCCACGCCAACATCATCCGACTGCTCAACGTGATCAAGGCGGACAACGACCGCGACATCTACCTGGTCTTTGACTTTATGGGTATGACGTGTGTGAGGGTATGCATGATGAAGCTCTGTGTGGATGCTGAATGTGGGGCTGACGTTGCACTACTCACAACTCTGTAGAAACGGATCTCCACGCAGTCATACGAGCCAACATCCTCGAGGAGATCCACAAGAAGTACATCATCTACCAGCTGCTCAAGTCGCTCAAGTACATGCACACAGCCGAGCTGCTGCATCGCGACATCAAGCCGAGCAATCTGCTGCTCAATTCAGACTGCCACACCAAGCTCTGCGACTTTGGACTCTGTCGCTCGGTGTCGGAGATGGGCGGGCCCAACCCCGTGCTCACAGACTACGTCGCAACGCGCTGGTACCGCGCGCCAGAGATCCTGCTGGGATCCACGCGCTACTCGAAAGCTGTCGACATGTGGGCAGTCGGATGCATCGTCGCGGAGATGGCAACGGGTCGCCCGGCGTTCCCAGGAACTTCGACGATGAACCAACTCGAGCGCATCCTCGACGTCACGGGACCGCCCACGCCAGATGACGTCGAGAGCATCAAGTCACCGTTCGCCAACACGATGCTCGAGAGCCTGCCGACACCGAAGCTCAAGCCACTCGAAGAGCTCTTCCCGAAAGCCTCGCCCGAGGCGCTGGATCTAATTCGACAGTGCTTCTGGGTATGAATTGTGCTTGTTTGTGATATGGAGCTCTTTGCTCATAAATTGTGGCATTGACTGATCGCTTTGTTGATATTGTAATTGTAGTTTGATCCGAGCAAACGCATCACAGTCGACGAAGCGCTCAAGCACCCGTACGTGGCGCAGTTCCACAACGACAAGGACGAGCCAAACGCGCCCGGACCGCTGCAGATCGTTGTGGACGACAACACCAAGTACTCGGCCGCTGACTACCGCGACCGCCTCTACCGCGAGATCATTAAGAAGAAGAAGGAGGTGCGGCGACGCGTGCAGGGCCAGGAGAGCGCGTCCGCAGGCGCCAACTAGCTATAGAAGCGGCTTGGTAGATAGATAGACGTCACATTGGCTTTCCCATCATTCCTATCAATTATTAAGTAGACGACATGTTCGGCTCCCCCCACTCTTGCTTCCACTGATTAATTGATTGGCTTCAGATAAAAGAAGTCAGCTCAGCTTCAACTTAGATGGTCAGATAGGTACAGATTACATCCTACTAAGTACGACGCACACCCATTTGTCCACCGATATCACTATCTGCACGTCTCTTTTGATTTGATTGTCGAAGACGATAATCAGGATTTATTACTATACGCGCGTCGTGGACTGGCGCGTGCCTCTGAAAATGAACTGTTGGGCACACACACATCACAATTGATCAGAGGACACCAACGCGATGAGGACGACGCCAGCAACAGTGACAGCAGCCAAGGCCTCAACAGCGACCGCGCTGCTTGCGCTCACATCCGGTTTCTTGTTGCAGACGCAGACGACGCTCGCGCAGCGCATCACCCCACACAGCGAGCGCCGCAGACGCCGACAGCTGCACGAGGACGAAGTGAGCAGCGCACACCACGAGGTGGAGTACGCAGAAGAAGACGCTCGCTCACTCCTGCAAGAAACGCCACAGCAGACCGACGACCTCGTGATCGATCTGCCAGGATTAGACCCGAGCGTCAAGATCACGCACCACGCGGGCCGCATCGGACTACGCAGCGGTAAGCGCAACAACATCTTCTACTGGCACTTCCCGGCGTCCAAGTCACCGGAGACCGCGCCACTTGTCATCTGGTACGTATGCACCATCCCCAAGTGCATGTGGTGTTATAGTGAGAGATCTTACGGTTATGACTGGCTAATTATGTGTGTCAACATAGGCTCAACGGCGGCCCAGGATGCTCCAGTATGCAAGGCTTGTTCCTGTAAGTATTATCCCCACTCAATGCAACCTCGTACTCCATACAGTCACGCTCATATCGCTTCTCATTGTCGCATGCATACAGAGGCATCTCGCCGTTCAAGCTGATCAATGCGACGAACATTGAGATCAACGAGCACAGCTGGCACCACAGCGCCAACATGCTCTTCATCGACCAGCCCGTAGGCACGGGCATGTCGTTCACGCGCGGCAACGAGTACCGCACGGACGAAGGCGCCGTCGCCGCAGATTTTTACGACTTCCTCATCAAGTTCCTGCTGAGCCACATGGAGTACCTGTCGATCGACGAGCGCGACAACAAGCAGATCACGCGCGAGATCTTTCTCTTCGGCGAGTCGCACGCCGGGCGGTACATCCCGCAGTTCTCGACCTACATCCTCAAGCAGAACAAAGCGTCGTACAAGGACACAGACATGACGATCCGCCTGAAAGGCGCGGGCATCGGCAATGGCTGGGTACACCCGCCCGTTCAGTACGAGTACAGCGACTACGCGCACGGGCTCGGTCTACTCACGTTCGGACAGGTGCGGTCGCTCAAAAATAAGTACGCTGACTGCGAGAACGCGCTCATCGCGGGAAAGTTCAACACACCCGCGTGCTTTGACAATATGAACGCAATCCTCCGAGGGCTCAAGAGCACGGGCGGCATGTCGCTCAACTTCTACGACGTGCGTGAGTACCGCAAGTCCGTGAGCTCGTATCCGTCCGGTCAGAGCGACATGGTCGCGTACCTGAACCAGCCGAGTGTGCGCAAGGCGCTGCACGCGAACGAAGAGAGCTCGTTCAAGTTCAGCGTGTGCAGCGACCCCGTATACAATGGCTTGCAGGACTTTGACGGCGTCAGCTCGCTCTCAAACGTGCAGGATATGCTGCGCAAGGGCATCAAGGTGATGTTCTACAACGGCCAGTGGGACATGATGTGCAACCACTTTGGCACAGAGAAGCTGCTGCTGCATCTTGACTGGAACGGCTCGGCCGAGTACCAAGAAGCGACCAAGTACACGTGGACGACGGACGGCAGGAAAGAACCCGCGGGCTTTGCGCAGCAGGGCGGCAACCTGACGTACCTCGTAATCGCGAACGGCGGCCACATGGTGCCGATGGACGTGCCTGACGTCGCGGCTGATATGATGCGCAAGTTTGTGAGCGGCGTCGCGTTCACGGACACTGCGCAGCTGGTCGTGAACACGAAGACCAACATGACGGATCTCGAGTCGTTCCAGTGCTACGTCGCGGATTCGAGTTCGTCCGCTAGTACGTTGCAACTGGGGGTGGCGTGGCTCTGGGTCGCGGTGGTGATCTCGGTCGTGAGCAGCGTGCTGGCAGTGTCTGTGACGCTCATGTGCATCCGCAACAAGAAGAACGCGACGAAGCGCACGGGCGGTGGCCACTCGATGATCGTACAGGAGAGCGACGATGATGACAGCGGCGACGAGCTGGACGACAATAAGGAAGAAGAGCAAGAAAGGGAGAAGAACAAGAGCAGCAAGGGTCGCAGGAGCGTCAAAGAACAGCAAAAAGCGACAACACGAGGCGAAGACGACGAGGCAGACGCAGAGATGGTCTCGCGAGTGTAGGTGCAGTAGCTCTTGGCTGACATCCTCCTTTGCGAGTCAAACGCAATTTGATTGGCTGAAAATCCAAAGGTGAAGTGATTGATAATTTACGGATGACCACCGAAGTGGTTCCTGTGATTGATAAAGATGGCTACAATGGAGAAATTTTGACAATTCTCGTTGTCAAAAGATGCCGAACTATGATTGGTTACAATTCAGATACATTTTCAATATTGACCAATTGTCATGATTTGGTTTGTAAACTGAATAACCAAATGTAGCCATGTTCCCCAAGAGGACGTCGATGCCCCAGCTCCCCAGTTCTGTATTCCTTGCATTTGTCGTCCTTTCACGCACTAAGAGGCAGGTGGTGCTGAGTCTCTTCGGCGAGCGGGAACAACAAAATGGTGTTCGCAGGATCGCACAGTATGTGCTCTTGGTTCATCCACAATGCTGCGGCGTCACTGCCCTGGAGTAGTACATTGTCACAGAGAGGGGTGGTCCCAGCAACCACCGATCGGCCCGCCCTGTATTCGACATCTATCCACGTTAGAAACGACGCGAACTGGGTGGACGAGAGTGCGAGTAACAGGAGATTAGGAAGCGGTAGGCCGACTGTCGTCGGTTGACTGGCTTCCGATAGCGTCGTGATCGGATTCCCTTCCAGGTTCAAGTACGTCAGACCTGGGATGTAGAGTAACTCCAGCGGGATCTCTGTGATTTGGTTCCCAGCCAGTGAGAGTGCACCGATCTCCATGGTTAGCAACACTTCGGGCACGGTTTTGAGCTGGCGCACCTCGCAGAAGAAAACCAATCCGCTGGGCCAAATCGAACTTAGGTTCGCCGGGAGCCGCTTCACGTCGAGGACGATAAAGTTGACACTGCGTAGTGATGGTGGGAACTGCGGCGACAGCACGCCGAGTGGGAGCTCCTGGTTCGCCGTGTTCACGCGCACTAAGTAGAGACTTCAGATCTTCGGGTGGTTTCTGGCTGTAAACGCGGCAACGTTTCCCCACTCGACGATGGTCGAGTTGTAGATCTTGAGCACGGTTAGTTCCGAAAATCTCTTGATCGAGGGCGGATATGCGATGCTGGGCAGTGATGGATCGAGAGGTACCCGAGTGTGTTGGGATTCACCTTGTCAAGTACACCCTCGATTTCGGCTGCTTCACCTGTGAAATTGTGTTGATAGCAGCTCAGCTCCATCAGAGCACAACCTACTTTGCTGGTATACCACGATGAGACCTTGAGGCGACACCTCTGGATAGCAGGCAGGCTCTCGATGTAGAGGTTCAGTATCACAAGCCAGACGCCATACAACGCGATCGCTGCCATGAGTATCTTCTTGAGCTGGACGCCGAACCATTGGACGTGTGGTCGGATCTTTTGAAACGAGCCTTGCTGGAGCTTGATGGGCTTTACAATAACAGTGAAGACAGGCTTGATCCTCGTTGGGTGGCTCTCTGTTACTTACTCCACTGGGTCCTCACGTACTTGGAGCAACAGTTTGGCATCACTGATGCCGGTGAGGATGCTCACTGCGAACACGATTCTGCTCAGCAAATCAAACCAGGACGCCGCGAACACGAGACGGAACTCATTTGCCATGAGCGTGGACCACGTCTCGTCAAAGAAATAGGTCATCGGGATGCTCGTGGTGGTCAGGTCGTACATTTTGATGTATGGGATCATCGTGGCCGAGCGAATAGCGACTGTCGATGCAAAATCCAGCACGATATCGCAGATTAAGGAGAGCATGCGCTGGAGTGGGGGCTTGCGACAAAGTATAGTGTGCAGGAGCAGTAAGCGCCAACAGTTGAACACGAGCAGCGTCACGAAGCTGCGCACCAGCCAGGGTCGAGGCACGAACCGCACGAAGTTGTACGCCTGGACGGACTGAAGGATCAACTCGACTAATTTGCGCATGAGCAAAATCTGGTCGAAGTACTTGCCTACGACGCCGAAGAGTCCGTAGCGACCGAACGATCCGTTAAAGAGGTGACCCACGCATGTGACGCAGCCCACCATCCACTGGGATGCGCGCTTGAGTGCAATCTTACGCTGAGACTTGTACGTGGGTCTCGGTAGTAAGGCTGCGGTCGGCGGTGAGCTGTGGAGCGTGCGTGTTCTTGATGTGGACTCCGGTCGGAATGCCAGCTGGTGATGACAGAGCGAGCCCGCCATCATCAGGAAGAGGTAGTAGATGTGACAAACGTCAACGAGCCCATGCACCACTGCGATCGGCTTGAATGTCTTGAGGCCCATCGACAGTGACATCATTTGGACTTCAAATCCGAGCGCAGTGTCCGCGAGCCCCCAGTAGATCACCGCCATGAGCTTGTAGAACCCGAAGCAGACGGTGTGGAGCACGAAGACCAGCAGCCAGATGCACACGAACCCGGAGCGGCTGACCTGCACGAACGACCGGGAGATATAACCTCGACGCATTTCGTCGGCGAGAGCAGAGAGGAGTGAGTGAGCGAGGTTTCTTTCGAGTGACAACGAACTGGGTGTTGGCCAGCAAGCCCATATATAGAGAGCATCGAGTGAATCGAGTCAGACGGCCAACGAACTCGTTTGTTTGATTTATTCTCAACACTCGCTTCTGAAAAGCGAGGTTCTAGGATCGAGCGAATGGAGCAATCACATTGATTGCGGCCGCTTCAAAATTATATTTTTGGCTACACGTTCAGCAGCGCATGGCAGCACATCCAAGTTTTGGCGAGTAACTCGGTCTGATCCGCTTAGCTGATTCCCATTCCCTCTTGCGTCGAAAACGAAATCTTCAATCGGTCAGGTCCAATCTTGACGGGATTCGAAGTCTGCTGCGCATTATTGGAGCTGAGTTGCTACTTTTACAACTCAACAAAACGGTTGAGTCACCCGCGATCTCCACATTGGTGGCAAGTCGAGCCTCTCTTGCATGAGGGCACCTCACTATCTACCAACAACCGGAGCTGGTGGTGTTCATTCCCAACCAGTCCACTGCTGTGTGTGTGAACACCCCACTCTGCTGCAAGGTGCTGCTTCAAGGCAGCATCGCTGCAGAGTTGCGGATGAGCCATAAGCTCCTGTGAGCACCATTAGATTGCTCGCCCTTGCCTTGGAGACCCAGCGCCATCTGCTTCCATAAAAGTACGACAAAGCTATTTATTAAATAGGAAGGAACCAGCACTGGATGTACTTTGGAATCGAGGCTCGGTCGTCAGTTCTATGGCATCCAGATGACTACATTTGGTAGTCAAAACTTACAAAGCAATGATTGGTTTAAATCAAACACTGATATATTGGCCAATCATATTCGCTTGTTGTCAAGATATCCAAGAAGCCAAGCATTCGTTTTGAACTGCGTCATTTCTGGTTCAACTCCATCAAGAAGAGAAGAACGAAAGAGAATGGTGCAGATGCTGCGCTTGCTCGCGCTCACCACCGCCGCTGCGCTCGTGGGACTCGCGCGCACACAGCTGCCGATCCCTCAGCAGCCACCCGGCTTCACGGTGGGCGGTGGTAGCGCCGACGCGGGTGTGCAGCTCGAGACCTACATCGATCTGGTATGAGAATAACGAGATGCAACAACGATATTTACCTAAAAGCTGGATCTAGCTAAACCATCACCATACCAACGTGATTATTATACACTTATGCAGATGTGTCCAGCGAGTAAGTCGGCGTATCCTGGTCTCAGGAAGCTCGTCAAGCACTACAAACCGAGCGAGCTCCGCGTGAAGTTTGTACTGTTCCCGTTGCCGTACCACCAGCACGCGTTCACGGCGGCCGAGTCGGCGTTCACGATCACGACTGCGCTGGGCGATGACCAGTTCACAAAGTGGCTTGAGGTGATGTACGACAACCAAGAAAGGTATGTAGTGCGTTAATATTCCTGCAAGCTGCGTTAGTGGTGTGATCAATTTGTACTGACGTCCTCTTTTACGATGTGGTCAATGACCAGCTACTGGAACAAGCAAACGAAGGACTTCACGGCGGTCGAAGTGACGGAAAAGCTCCACAAGCTCGCGAAGGAGACCTTCCCGAAGCTGACGGACGAGCAGTGGGCCAAGGGCATGACGGGCTACGGCGGCACGGACGCCGACAGCGAGGCGCGCGTGTCCTGGAAGTACACGTGCACGCGCACGGTGTCGGGCACGCCCATGTACACGCTCAATGGCGTTCCGTTTGAAGACGCGGACTCGGAATGGAGCTTCGACGACTGGTTCAAGGTGATCGACCCGCTCGTGAAGGCCAACAAGGAGGAGAAGGAGAAGAAGAATGGGTTGCTTGCTGTGTCGCGTGATTAGGAAAGAATGTGTTGTCATGCTGATCGCTTGGCTTTGCTCACTGAGTGTCGATTGAAGGCCATGGTAAATGGAGAGTCTTCTTGGGTATGCATTGGCTGTTGGTTCACTTGTATCGCTCTCCCCCATTTGTGTCTCTATCATGCATAACTCAGAATGGTGATGGGCAGCCACTCCGTTTTCTGAGTTAGACGGATCAGATCTGAGGAAATCCAGCTTGAACACTCTCTTAAAGACGGTGGCTGAGCAACGACACAAAACCAATAGAAACGCTATTTTAAAAGTGGCTGAGGCCTTTTTCGCGCCAAAAAATGGAGTCGATTCACGTTACTGTAATCTCCCTGTCAATGGGGAACACATGTTAAAGATGGGGGGGGGGGGGTGGGGGG
>JALBZB010001249.1:0-11244 GCA_038050625.1 Pythium sp. MPC-2022a
GCTTCGGTGGTCGGAGCTGGAGCTAGAACCGGTGCTTCCGTCGTTGGCGCAGGCGTGTCGTTGTTCTGACCGTTGTTGCCACTGTTGCCAGGATGAGCGGTGGTCGGCGTCGGCGTGGTTGGTGCTTCGGTGGTCGGAGCTGGAGCTAGAACCGGTGCTTCCGTCGTTGGCGCAGGCGTGTCGTTGTTCTGACCGTTGTTGCCACTGTTGCCAGGATGAGCGGTGGTCGGCGTCGGCGTGGTTGGCGCTTCGGTGGTCGGAGCTGGAGCTAGAACCGGTGCTTCCGTCGTTGGCGCAGGCGTGTCGTTGTTCTGACCGTTGTTGCCACTGTTGCCAGGATGAGCGGTGGTCGGCGTCGGCGTGGTTGGCGCTTCGGTGGTCGGAGCTGGAGCTAGAACCGGTGCTTTCGTCGTTGGCGCAGGCGTTGGTGCTTGTGTTGTCGGGGTTGGCGTCTTGTTATTGCCGCCGTTGTTGTTGCCAGGATGAGGAGTGGTCGGCGCCGGCGTGGTTGGTGCTGGGGTTGTTGGGGTCGGCGTCGGGTTTTTTGGGGTCGCTTGCTCGACCAACAGTCGATCAGTGCCTAATTCTTTGGTATCATGAACCGCAGCGAAGCCTGTTTCTACAGCACCGTTCTTGATCACAAGCGCAGTTGACGATGTATGCGCCGCCAGCAGCAGCGTCACTGCGGCGTACCGGATGAGCAACTTGATGCTGATCATGGTCGAGGATTGATTACGTGCTGAGGTGCGCGATTGAAGACGAGGAGCGCAGCGAGCAAAAGACTACTGTAGAGACTGGAGGTAGCTAGCTGTACTGTGCAGCTCGTTGGAAATTCGAGAGTGAGAGAAACCTTTGGGGTTTCAGCTAAGATCCAGAGCGGCCCCAGCTCGCACTCCAGTTTGCACATGTTCTCCATGTGTTCCTTCCCCCTCTGCCCACAACAACGCTCTTGAACTACATGCCAAGTAAAGACTGTGCAGGGAGAGGTTTCAGAGGAGCCGTTACGTGGTTTCACTTCGCTAACTACCGTCACTGACTGTACCAGGTACTGTACCCATGTGCTGATCACTCTGCTTGAATGTGACAGTCCGCATGGATCTCTTTTCAGTCCAGCGAGATCTCTAAAGATCGAGAAATAAAGTCAACACATGGAAATAAATGTGTGAGTAATGATGGCAGCCTCAAAGCTCAGGTGATCTCGCCTGAGCTGATCCTGTGCTAGTGAACAGGCACAGGATCCAAGAGATCTTCTGTAGAGCTGTGTGGGATTTAAATTTGAACAGCGGTTTGGGAGCTCTTGGCACCAGAATCACGTGCTATTGAGCACGTTATGGGGGCACAAGCTAGCGCTTGTCCATCCTAGCTTGAGGATCCCAACAACCCTTTCAATGAGCTTGGGATCCTCCCTCTCAGATCCCAGGTACTGCTGTCGAAGGTTGCTGATGCCAACTGAGAATTACTGTTGGTCATTCAAAACTCAAATTGGTTAGGAGCGAACCCAGGGATTTGTTGACGCCAGCCCCGGCATTCGCCTAATCGACTTTGGACGACGTTCGCGCATTATTCTGACTTGCTGCGAGTTCAGTCGAATAGGAATCCAACCCACACTGAACTCAAGGGTCAATTTCGAAAGTTCGGTGGGCACTTTTCTTCGGCCAAGGATCGTTGGTTGTCCGATTGCACACTCTTACCACAAACTGACAGTGAGTTCACGTACTATGCAAATCCTGTGAGTCAGACAACACAGGCGTGACAAGCTCGAGAGATCACAATGAAAAAAGCGCCTAGTGATAGGGTCTGGCGTAAGCTCATTCGGAGAGGATGATCACCAGTGAATCCACTGGTCTAGAGAAGAGGCAGTGCACAGGCGAAGTCAAGCTGCTCCCAATAGATGATGTGTAACGGGAGACAATGTTACCACTTCGCACCCTATTTGCTAGTGAATCTCTAGGCGGTGCCACCTTTCACTGCAACCAGCTGGACTAAATGTTGCGTGCGTGCGGGTGTCTCATGTCAGTGGGAGATAGGGAAAGATCCTGCTGCAGCACACGTCACTTTGCTCTATGGAGCATGCGGTTTGGACTCACAAACACAAGGATTCGTCCGTAACGTTTTGCATGGCATCATTGTCTGGGATCAGTCTGGTCACAGGCACGACTAACGAGCCAACCAACCCGCTAGTATCTGGTCGCTTCTGTTGCTGGACAAGCACCACCAGATTACCTAAAGCCGAAAAGAGCGAGCTGCTGCAATGAATGCCGTGGTTCATGAAGCGATGCAGTTTTCTTGTGCCAAAGACGGTGGGTCATGTGAAATGGAGAGACTCAAACAAAAGCTGGAGCCCAGGGGTTCAACTCCGAACTGAACCCACGATCCATCCTTTCAATTTGAGTGTACAGTACTGAGACTCGACACCTCTTGATCACCATATCATCAAACGTGCAAAGAAATGTCTGACCAAGATTTGTGACAAAGCCCATAAACTTCTTCTGTGCAATGTACCGTTGAGCAGGAAAAATCAATTTGTAGGCGCTGCAGCGTAAGGTAAACCAGGGACATTAGTTTCTCACCGCAAATTTCACTGAAAGGCGATCGATGAGCGAGCAAGTGGGCTAATGCGAGATGGCGTGTGAAATGGGCTTCCGAAATGCGGCAAGGGCTGAATAGAAAGGATTCCTCCATCGTCATCATCAACCAGCTGAAGCCCCACCAGCCCAATCCTCAGGTTCACAAAGTACCTATCCTGACTTGTCAACTTAGCTCCCTATAAGTTGACAAGTCCATATAATATTTTATCCAATCATATCCCTCGTTTCGCGTTATTGTATTTTCAACCAATTATATTGAGTCCAATATATCGTACTTTATACGTGATATGCAGTATTGCTGTTATTGGTAAAACACGAATACTGGACCAAGAAAGAAGACACCACGACGGATTGAACACCAGAGGCGACGAGCAGCTCAAGTTAAACGCGAGAGGCAGCGACGATGGCCAAGTCACTCAACCCCATGGACGCGTTCCGCAGGGAGCAGAAAAAGAAGGTGCTGTGCCACGCTATACAGCAGCTCTACGCAGCGTCACTCTTTGTGTGTAACCTGTACGTGCAGCGTCTAACTAAATGTTACTTGTGGGCTTAAAATGCGATTATCTAGGAGCTCAAGAAGCACAAGACGGAGCGCCAGCGCGATAAGAAACAGAAGCTCGCGACGATGGACCCTGAAGAGATCAAGGCCCAGGTGCGCGCGCGTAACAACAGCACAGAGGCGAACGGCCATCACGCTCTGTCAGTCCGATTGCCATGGTACCAAACAGTGACACTAACACCAACACTGTGATGGTGGATCTATTGCTGTTGTGTGGTATGCTGTTGCAGCTCAAGACCCTGGAGCGCCAGGTGCAGATGAATCCGACGGATGGCCCCACGCGCAAACGCAAGCAAGAGGTAGGGTGTTGTAATGAAAAACAGGCGGCTGCATGACTCTTGCTAACTATTTTGCATGTAATGGTGTGTGTGGGACTACCTACCCTGCTTTAGTTGGAAGATACACTTAATGTGGTGCTCAAGAAGCGCAAAGAGGTGCTGTTTCTATTGCAAAATCTATGCAGTTTGCGGTCGTGCGGACGGACTGGGCTTGACTATTGATTATTCATGTCTGTTGGTAGATGGAAGCCGAGCAGAAGCAAGAAACCGAACAAGTACAGAAGGCGCCAAAGGTGAGTTTACTCGATGTGTTTCTTGGCGGTACTGATATCAAGTGACTAATGGGCTAATTGGGATGTGACCGTTGTTTAATAGACGATCCAAGAGCTCACCGAGGCAAACAAAGAGCGCTACCAGAACCCAGAGGTAGCCGAATTGTTTCACTCATAATTATTTCTCGTACGTGCCACGTGGTTACAGCATCTCACGCTTTGATATGTTTGCTCCCTTCATCTTAGAACTCGGTGTACTACCACCCGACGTTGAATCCCTTCGGAGTGCCACCTCCAGGGCGACCGCAGATGTATCGTGTGCCTCCTCCAGTCGCTACTCAGTCTCCAGCCCGCCTACCGCGTCCTCACCATCCTGGGGGTGGCCCTCCTCGTCCAATACGTGGAGGTCGAGGTCCGCCAAGATTTCATGGCAACCGTGGCATGGGACATCCGCCACCACCACCACCACCACCAGGTACAGGTTTGTGAAAGCCGTAAGACTTTTACTTCTTCGTTGGGATGACGAGTGCTGACATTGGTTGTACGTTGACCCATGTAGCTCCTGTGGAGGCTCCAAAGCGACCTGGCAAACGACCTTCGCTTCCTCCTGGCCTACCACCTCCAGGAACCATCCAAGTGCCTCTGCGACCTCCACTTCCTCGTGGTGCGCTGCCATTCCGTCCACCTCCGCCTCCATCATTCAGTTCCATGACAGCACCACCAGCTCCAGCATCAGTCCAAGCCTATTCTGTGCCACCACCTCCACCGTTAGCAGTGCCCGTAGGACCGGGAGCAGTACCTGAAGAAGCGCAGCCTCAGGTTCGACCTCCACTCCCACCGCCGCATCCTCAACTGGTGGACGACCACATGGACGAGGACACAAGTACAGCAAACGCGTACGATGTCTCCATGGACGTTAACGATGAGGACAGTGTCGTCGCTCCATACCCAACAATGGACTCTCCTGGTGGCGACGATGGCTACGATTCCGATCAGTACATCAATACCAGAGGCAGAGACCTTGAGTATCGAAGCGACAATAATGACGAAGATGACGACGAACGAGAAGAGAAGCAAGCGCAGCTGCGATCACTCGTGCCGCTCGCACTCCGCGTCCAGCGCCGTCCTTCTGCGATTTCGTCAACTGCACTTCGACCCCGAGCTGCTGTAAAAATGGTCCCAGTGCCTCGACCAGCGTCTGCGATGCCAGCGTTCTCAGCCGCAGCCCCAGCTGCTCCTTTTCATAGACAACCAGCACAAGGGCCATCAGAACCAGCACAAACATCATCAGGAGCAAGCGACGGATCGGTCTCCAAAGAGTATGACGCGTTCATGGAGGAGATGAAAAGCCTCGGAGCGCTCTAAGGTTGACAGACCATCAGACCACCACACCTTCCCATCAACATTGTGATAACCTATGAAATAGCATACGGACTCAGGGCAAACCTATCCGACAAACTTTACTTTATCTGAGTCTATCTGAGTCTAAATCTGATTCCTCGCTGATCCCTGTAATCTGATTCCATTTCGACAGACAACATCAGCAATTGTGAGTCTGGCTCACGAGGGAGAGCGAGAAATCATCAGAGAGACACACACGTGTGCGTACGCCATGATGCTGACCAAAGTGACGCCGCTGCTTGTGGCATTCGCCGCATTCGTGGCCCAGATCCACGCCCACGGTGCCCACCACCACCACCACGGCCATGAAGAGGGCGAAGGCGAATTCGACGACTACGAGGAAGGCGTGACGCGCGTCAAGAAACACGCGGCGCCGGAGACGTTCGTCGACTTCCTCGAGTACCTGGCGCCTGTGCTCAAGTACTACGTCGTGCTGGGCGCGCTCTTTGTTGGCGCGCGCTACTTCAACCGCATGCTGGAGGCCGAGGGCAATCTGAGGGAGAAGGAACTCCAGGTGCGTATTGATACGTTTGACACAAGTGTATAGAGCTATTGCGCATGGCATTGCTGGCTGGTGTGTTGATGTGGGGCTCATAGTGTTTGACTGTGTGTCAATAGAAGCGACCGAACCTGTTGCATGATCTGATGCGAGACAGTGACGACGAAGAAGAAGATGACGACGATGAGGAGGAAGAAGAGGATGAGAGCTCAAGTGATGGCGGAAAGAAGAACAAGAAGCAGCAGCCGGTGGCCGCGAAAGCGAAAGCCGCTGCAAAGAAACCTGCTCAGGGCGATGAAGACGAAGTCTACGAGGAGTTCACGACGGACGGTGTGTTATTGTCACTTTTCGCATCGAGAGAGTGGTGGTTCCTATATTTTCTCTATGTGAGACTAACTTGGCATCGATTGGCCATTGTTCTGCTAGGCACGAGACTCGTGAAGATGACGGAGAGCGAGCTGAAGGAGCGCAAGAAAAAGAGCAAGAATCACCCGCTGTTCGAAGGGCTGCAGAAGATCGAGGAGGAGCTCAAGCAGAAGAAGGAGGCCGACGCGGAAGAAGAGAAGGTGAGCTGGAACGAGCTCCACCACAGCATGCTCAAGCGCTACCAGCAAAAGTACCCGGAGCACGGGCTGCGCGTGCAGAAGGACGACGACTACGACGACGAGTTCAAGGAGCTGCTCAAGAAGCACAATATCGACCCCGAGGAGATCCGGCGCGAGATCAAGAAGGACGCGTAGACGTACTTACAGGGCCTCCGTTCAATAACGCAAGAGCATTTACAGCAAAGCAAAGGCAAACAAACAAACAATGGACACAATACGCGGCTATACAAACAAATGATGTGATGTGAATTGGTCCTAGCTAGTTAAGTTTTTCATGTTTTCTTTTCGCTATCTCTATATAACAACTCTAGAATTTCACGAGCTTGCCGCTGCTCTTACTGGACTTGGCCTTGGATGCCCACTGCGGCTTCTCGCTCTGTTCTCGGTCGTCGTCACCGTCGTCACCTGGAATCTTGAACGAGTCCAGCGCGTCGCCGCCCGTGTCCACTGGTCGACTGGACTGGTAATCGTTGTCGTCGTCGTCGTCGAACGTCTTCTTCTTGTTCGCGCGGAAGCCGCTATTGCCATCGGCGCTGATGTTGGCCACGGGGCAGTCGCGCGCCAAGTGCTCGATGCTCTTGCACACCTTGCAGCAACCGCCCTTCGGGTACACGCCCGTGGTGGACTGCGGACAGCGCGAGCTCAAGTGGCCCGTCTGGTTGCACACAAAGCACGTCGCGTACGTGGCGCCGCCGCCCACACGTGCCTCTCTGCAGTCCTTCAGCTGGTGCGACGCCGAGCCGCAGTTGAAGCACACGAGCGGTCCGTTGTTGCGACCACTGTTACCGCCGCTGTTGCCCTGCGGACAGTTCTGCGACGTGTGTCCGCGGCGACGGCACTGAAAGCACGTCTTGTTCACGTCCTGCGCCGCGCGGTTCGGGCAGTCCTGCTTGCGGTGCGTGTTCTCTCCGCAGATCCAGCATCCGGACTCGTTCTGCGCGCCGTTTGCGTCGTTGCCGTAGCCACCATTGCCGTAGCCGCCGCTACCGCCATTCTTCTTCTGCTGCTGCTCGGCGTCGCGCTTGGCGCGGATCTTGGCGAGGATCTCCTGCTTCTTCTCGAGACGCGCGCGCTGCTTGTCCACCTTGGCGGCGCGGCCCTTCGCCTTCTTGGCCTTGCGGAGCTCACGGCGCTTCTCCAGGACCTCGCGGCGCTCGGCGCTCACGTCCACAGCCGTCATGATGGTGTTGGGGATGCTGGAGTTGGTGGGGATTGAGGAGCTCTTCGTTTCTTTCTGTCTTCCAGTCAATCAACGCCAGCGAAACAGAACAGGCTCAGGGATGAAGCGACACACGGGAGGTTGCGCGAGTGGGTGGCGCCAGGTTTGGAATGTTGCGCGAAGGTGACTTATGAGATTTATAAAGGTATGGGGTATAAATACCTCCATGCTAAGAAAAATCTCGTTTGAGTCAGACATTAAACAAATTTCGGAAGGCCATTTTCACTACCTTCACCCTCACATTGTGTTTAAAACATGATAGAACCTTAACCCACCAAGGAGATTCTAGTGGAAGCAGTCCATCTAATGAATTCACCACATCGCCTGTACATTGTGCCCAACGCGGCGTGCGCCTAACACAAAGAAGAAAATGGCAGCCGCCAAGAGCAGCACGAAGAGGCGTAATTTCACTGATGCAGAGGATATTCTACTGTTGAAGCAAGTGCTGGCCGTGAAGCCATTCAAGCAGAAGCATGGGGCCGTCATGGACAAATGAAAGGCTATTGCCGTTGAGCTGTTCACGTGTCCAGACTTTAACAGAGCGAAGTTGAGCGCGGAAACGGCGCAGAACAGATTTAATAGCCTTTTGGGTACATATATTGTTTTCATTATGTAGCTAACCCAAACTGGCAGTCCTCTAACTTCTATTCAACGCTATGTATGTACAGCAAAGGCGCAAAAAATAACAGCACTGCTATGCGGCTCTCTGACGTAGACGAGCGCCACAGCGAAAAAGATCGATTGCTGGACGAGCTTCTGTTGAGTATCAGCGATCACCAACACCAAAGTGCCTTGCAATAGCAAGTTGGTGCAGAAAAACCTGCGAGCAATGAGCTCACACACGAGACAGTATGCCAAATTGCAATTGAGCGCCTGAAGCGCCGCTCCGAAGACACGACCACCGCAAGCCCCACAAATCCACCAAAGTTTGCTCGCATCACTGAGTTACTCGCCGAGTACAAAGAGAAAGAGCTTTCTTTTCGTCGTGAATAGCGGGAAAAGAACGTAAAGGCCGCTTGAAAGTTGAACAAATCCGTCAAGATGACAATAAAAAGTTTCTGCAGTTGCTCGGGCTGCTCGCAAAAAAGCAAAACTAGAACAAAGAATCTTGTAACCACTCAGTAGTAATACCAACAAGTTGCACACCAATCAATTTGA
This sequence comes from Pythium sp. MPC-2022a, assembly GCA_038050625.1. Classification (NCBI taxonomy): domain Eukaryota; phylum Oomycota; class Peronosporomycetes; order Pythiales; family Pythiaceae; genus Pythium; species Pythium sp. MPC-2022a. The sequence continues at coordinate 8,580 of JALBZB010001249.1, forward strand.
GCTCATGTTGTTGTATTCACTTGTGTTATTGCGCTAAGTACTCATGAAGTGGTAGCAGATCTAAACCAAAAATTCCGCTGATTTGGTTTCCTTGATTGCAGCAGCAATGGTAATTGATAAGAAACATGGCCACACGGACGAACTGCCCGATGGGACTGAGGAGCATTTTCAAATCCTTTTTGTAGTCAACGAATGACCAAAGCCGTTTCATGATGTCAAAGTTCCATTCAACAGCAATGCGCATGGTGCTCATCTCCTTGTCGAAGATATGTTGATTAATTGGCACCACGGCTTGATTGAATCCAGTTGCCACGTACTTGCTGAATGAATAGGTGGGATCGCCAAATATTACTTTGCCTTCAAAAACGTCTGCGTTCGGCTTGAAATACTCTAAGATTTTGCTAGCTGTATGCACGGTTGTGTCATGGTGCTGACCTTCATAGGGACCCAAAAATCTGCTTCAAAGACCGTCGGAGGCAGTCAAACCTGTACAAAATCGTATTGACACAATCAATTAGAAGAAGAGCCGCGACATAGTTTCCTATTACAGCAGGTTGCAAGTTTCATTTACCTTCAAAGGTCAGACAGTGGCAGCACTTGTGCCCGCTGTACACTTGATATTTGAAGCTCTGTCTGTCTTTTCTCCCACGAGCACTGGCGCGACAGATCTGGGGCTTCGCTCCGTCAGAAAAAAGCGAACATATTGCGCACCGCAGTTTTGTTCGTGACAGCATCACAGTAGGAATTAATTCGAGCCCGAACTACTTGTGGGGGTGCGTACAGCGTCTGCTTGTGTCGCGTGTCTATGTATTCGACTGTATAACAAACAAATAGAGAGCACAGTGCATTTTCAAAACCACACAAAATAGAACGTTCACATTCTTTCTTACCAAGCTAGAGAAAAATACAACATATTGAGCTACGCGATCGCACAAATGTGCGCGTCATATCATGTGGGCAGCGAGAGAACGACAGATGGTGTAGCAGAATAGAGAGACCTTCTTCTCTAGTGCAGCGGTCGTGGTTGTTTGTAATGATGGTAGTGGGAAGTGCAAAGAGCTCTAACAGCAAGTAGACGCCAGCAATATCGAACCGGAAGTCGAGAATCGCGTTTGCGTCCTGTGCACGAACAGATCGAAACGGACGGCTGGAATTAATGGATGTTCGGGAAGATCACATGTTCATGCCGCCATCAACTCAAGCCAGAGTGTCTCCTCATCGAAGAGCACGAGCACTATGCACAGCTCGACAGATTCATCTTGCGTGAGCAACATCCTTGTGCTGAATGTTGCTGTCGCTTGTCTAAGCCGGTCAGTTTGTTTTGGTACTGTATCATGTCTGCAAAATACGTTTTTGGAAGGGTGGTGAAAATTGCGGCCCGAAACGTCTTGTGACGTTTTCGTTTCCCTGCCTTTACATTTTCACTGATGTGGGTAATTGTAACGAGATTGCATCTCCGAAATCTGTCTACTCCCTCTGTCCCAAAAAAATTGGCATGTTTGTCTTTCGAATCTGTCCCAAACATACCAAAGTCAACAGAAAACCCTATGCGATTGGACGAAATAGATGCATGCTTTGTGCTATTAGATCCACGCACTCGCAGTCTCGCTATCGACAAGCACATCGGGATCAACACTAGCAGTATCAGGGAGCACGCCTCGTCGTCTCAAGCTCTCTTTCTTCATTCGCGGCAGCTTGTAGTCGTTCCCGCCTTTCACCTGCAATACAGACACCATCACTTGCTGAAGCGTCATGAAGGTGTTGTCCAGCGTCTCGCTTGATAACGACTGAAAGGCGCTGTGAACGCGCGACATCATCTCGTCGATCGTGCTTGCGCTGTGCTTGAACTGCTCACTCTGGATGGAGCTGAAGAAACCGAAGTCGAGCATGTTCAGGTCCGGTAACTGCGGTGGCTGGCACTGCGCACCGATGCTCCATCCTCGAGCCCTGGGGTTGTCGATCAAGTCGGCGCTCGTCACAGATCGGTGTGGCATCGCGTTGTTGTGTTGTAGTACGATGTTTCTACCACTAGTCACTGGCCACTTTGCCAAGATCGCCGGAACGACCTCTTCCATTATCATCTGCTTGCATGTCTTCTTGTTTGCCAGCTTCATGATTGCGACTACTTCGACGAGCAGGGACTTGATCCGCAAACGGCCAGATGCCGATGCGGCTGTCGAACGACGCGCCAGTGACAGGATCAGTACGTGGTCGAGCGACTGCGCACAGAAACATCAGCTTGGGCACGTGCGATTTGTGCTGGACGTGAGCACGAGGATCTGGCTCCATCGGCGCGAGGTAGACTCGACGCTTGGCCTTATTGAGGAAAAACCACTTTTCGTCAATGCGGATGCGGTCGTACATGGACGAAACGTGAGCGCCGCTTGGTGTGTGAACAAGGAGGGACGACACAAACGCCACGCGCTGCCGCTTTTGCTCGGCAGACAGTGATGGTTGTAGCGAGATGGTGTGTACGCGTAGTAAGTTGTTTTGCACATAGCGATGCAGTGTTGAACGCGGGATGTTAAGTGTAGACGAGAGGGTTCGCAAGTCTCCACGCCGCTCTATTGGTAACTTGCTCATTCGATCATACAGGTCTGCAACATGTATCTCGCTTGGTCCTCCCCTTCCGCTGTTACGTGCATTTGATGCGAAGCTGACACCG
>JALBZB010001250.1:0-11211 GCA_038050625.1 Pythium sp. MPC-2022a
CAGAATAACAACTACAACTACACAAAAACCACCCGCGCTCGAGCACACGCTCCTTTTCTTGCTATATCATTTTGTTATTGGCTTATCCCATCAAATGATTGGGTTTTATTGTATAGTTCTTGATTACGAATAACGGTAGTGTGTCGATTTCTCATTGATCGGAGTGTACGGGCTTTAACAAATGAGGTGTTGACACGTCAAGATTGTTCTTTCGTGTTTTTTCTCGTTCTTTGGCCTGTTGGTCTTTGAACCGAGGTTTATAGAATTCACCGGATTCTATGTCACACCTAAGGTAACAGACAGTCTCGGCCTTCAGCCGAGATCGATAATTCCTCTTGTTAACAGCGTAAGCTAGAGTAACGGAATCGAGCACCGTTACACTGTCGAGAAGCACACAAAAACCACCGCAATCAATGCACCCACCCACAGAGGTGAGGGTGACCCACGGCTGAGGCCTGCGACTAGTAGTAGCTGTTGCTCGTTGTTTACTGTTGCCTGTTTGCTGCTTGTTGTTGTTGTTAGCTGTTGGTTACTCTCTGTTTGTTGTTTGTTACGGCTGTCACTACATCCGGCTAATACTCGCCGGCTGGAACGTAGTTGCGCATTGCCCTTTCTACGGTGGGTACACTCATTGTGAAGCCGTAATCCATCAAGCGTGTGTGACTCAAGTCACACCCAGACCAAGATTTCACCCAAATTACAATCAGTACTCCGACCCAGGTACCCCGGTTTTTGCTAGCACTGGTTCTAGAGTGGGGTTGAACTTGGTGCTCCAAACCTAGCTTATAAGATAGATTTCCAATCAATTCATTCACCGAGTCATTGGCGGTACCTGACAACACAGGTGTTAGCTCTCTATATTACCCTCATTTATTTGAGTCTCCAGAGGTTGGTGGTATTCCGTATTACAAATAAATGCATTACAAATAAGTGTGAAATAAAAGAGGGAGGAAATCACTCGAAGGTTTTCCCCATATTTTTTTAGATGCTTTACCGCATCGGCAACACAGAAAGCAACGGTGTTTGCGTGACAGTTTTTGTCATAGAATGAAATGGGCTTATAAAATAATAGACACATAGAGAACATTTCTTTTAACAATAAATTCTGTCTAGGGAGACGCAAAGACAATCAGTACGGCAAGGTTTCAAACAAGGACACGACTGTGCCGTGGTTCGAGATCGTCATCGACTCGATCGGATCCTTTGGCGACCAGAAGATCTGAGCGATCTCCATCATCGACTCGACCACGCGACTCGTCGAGCTCTACCCAATACGCGATAGAGCAAGTGTTGAAGCCACGCAGATCACCGACCAGTAATGGTTCTGCGTGTACCCATGACCAGCGAAGTGCATCTTTGATCAGGGCTCGAAGTTCAATATAGAGTTTCAAGAGCTTTTGAAAATACTGCGGCATTCAAGAAGCGAACACCACATCAACAAGCTAACGCAGACGTTCAAATCGTGCGCGGCACAATCAACAACAAAATGCGAGCTCACCATCCAGCATGTGGATGATGTCAAAGCTTGAGTATATTCGATTTTGGTGGTCCAGGAAGATCGTGATCTCATGGCCGACCAGGATGCCTTGGTACTCCTTCGGCATCTACACGATGCACAGAAGCTTGAATTTGTTTGCTGGGTAGTTGAGCGAGGCTTCATTGCATTTCTTCGACCAGAACGCAAGTACACATTCAACACGATAAATTCGAGCAGATATGTGGGCTCCTCGAGGGAGTTGAGTCTGCGTGAAGCTGTTGTCTATTGTCCTACAAATCCTTTCGTTGATACAAAGTTGTGTAAATTCCTGCAAGTTCTAATTACTAAATGTAATGGGCCAATGAGCTGCCATTACATGAAGGTGAATCAGATTACTGATTCTGTGTGTCACACACCACCTTTGCTGTGTATTGTGGGTGCGGAGATGTGACATTGATTATGCTAAAAGATCCCCACATGCATGAGTGACGTCATGTGATTCTCTGTACTAATCAAGTACAGAATGGTGGTTCCTACTTGGGAAACATGTGATGACGAGAGTGACGTGTCACCATGGGCTTGTGCGTGTGGCTTCATCCAATCACAGGGCTCCATTTGAAGAAGTTTGCCTTCTTCAAGGGCGCCCAAAGAAGCCACCTGGTTTAACCTCAACCCAGATATATACCCAAGGTTTATATATCAGTATGCATAGGTTTCATTCCGCACATGTAGGTCTTATACTTAAAACCCCATAGGACCCCTTGAGGTCAAGAAGCAGTAGTCGTTTAGGAACCATAAGCATTTTAATTCAGTTGCGATTTTGCCGCGTTCGACACATGTCTCCTTCTTCCTCCCTCCAAGTCGGGAGTTCGTTTTCTCGCTTCGCACAAGCGTGTGTCCCGTGTTTTGGGGACTGTCGTTGCACAGCGCCCCATTACAATGATGAAGAAAGCCAAAACTTTCAGGTCCACTTCTCGTTCTATCCAGGGGAAAGATGGACGAGCCCCAGATGCAGCTGCCAATCACCTTTTGGTAGATTAACGGCGCTTCTTGAGACCGAAAGGGTCCAAACTCACTGGAAACAACCTTGAGGAGGATAAACGCACTGATGAGCTTCGCGCGCTCGGCCATTGACACATTCCAGAATACTTTGGCCATATCGAGACTCAGAGACCACGTAAACGCCTCAAAGTTGTCAACCAGCTCGTTGATCAGCGGCAGTGGATAGTTCAGTAGCTTTGTAACCGAGCGTTCCTGAGTTACGCAGCACAGTACACAGAGTGAGGAAGCGTGTGTTGAATACCTTCCACAAGGGCTTGTGACGGGGTTGAGAACGTGCTCCTACTGCCTGCGTGTGCAGAGCAATAAGCACAGTTCTCTGTTGCCTGCGTCTTGCAGGGCAACAACGTGTTTCTACTGGTCTCCTGTACCGACAGGGACCGCACAAAAGACTCCTACTCTCCAATTTGCGGGCTTCCGCAAACGACTCTTCGCAAGCTTCTCCGGCCGGCCCTTGAGAGTGGGCAACGCACGGACTCGGAACCTTGTCCGCGCGTGCACGAGGAGCACGATCGACGATCGACGATCGACGAACCAAGAAACAGTGAGCGCAAGGCGGGTGCCGCCACCGGCGCCACGGGTAATATGCCGGCCTGTGCTCACGCACCAGACAGTGGCCCCCATGTAGCGTCGGCTCCCTAGCCCAACCCGGGCAAGGACTGGCACACCGTCAAACGTAGGTACAAGCCAAAGGAAGCGGCTGGTCGCTTTCCCACCCACGAGACCATCTCATCGAAGCCAGCAACCAGCCATAATGCTGCAAGCTCTACCAGCCTTTCGCGCTCGGCGCAGAGAGGTTCCGCCGAAGTAATCACCCAACAGCACCAGCGAGGAACCAAGCCGCAATCAAGGAAAGTGCTCAGCGGAAAAGCGAAGGCGCTCCAGCCTGGAACGGAAATCGGTAATGGAGTCGAGACCTTCCGTCGACTGCAGTACTACATCCACAACGGAGCAGCACCAGCGTATGTGCTCGACCTAGCCATAAGCATGCAGGATTTCGCACGCGTTCGCAAGACCCTCCAGTACGCGAACAACTCCAAAAGCCTAAAAGGAACCAAAGCGTCAAAGCTGCGACAAGCAGAAAGGTGGTTCGACTACCTCACGCCACCCACTGACATTCTACACCTAGTCTCCAACTGGAATTGTGAGAATAGCGAGGACGTGAGAGGCCACGCACATGTGCTTCCGCACTGACTAGCAAACGAGCGCATCAGCCAACGCGAGCTAGAACGCCGCTTGGCAACTTTTTCCTACGGCAACAGACCAATGACGCGTCTGAGCTCCTTGCCACAGCCCGCTCCTATCACCCCCGCTCCGCGCAGCTATCTCGAAGCCTTGAACCACACAGATGTAAGCCCTGAGGGCATTCCCATCCCAGCGACCGCTAACACGCGTCTCTACGACTTGTGTGTCACCCCAGTTGAACCAGCAGCGGCATTGAGACCGATAACCGCAGAGGAGGTGAAAGCTATTGATCTCATCCTCTCCGGAGATCTGATGGTGCCCCACTTGCCTCCCTTTTTACACCGAGTGTATTCGGGGAGAGAGCTGGCGGCCTTCAACGCCCTATTCCGTCGACTGGAATACCCACTTACAGCGCACTTAGAGCCTGGCCGAGCGCTGTCCGACATGATCTCGCATCAAGATCTCCTCAAGCTCATGGACCTCGGCTCTGCGAGCAGCGCTGACCTAGCGGACAAATCGCAAGAGCTCCGAAAAAGCGTGGCCCGCATCGCCTACAACCCCAAGACCAGGACTCTCAATATCTACTTCCGGGGACAACATGTCGCGGATCGATGGAGAAACTGGAAGGTGCCTTTCATGGGGCGTTTCCTCCCTCTCCACGACTACAAGTCACTGGCCAACGAGGTGTCTGAGCTTGACGGCCAACGGAACCGAATTCGGCTTGGAACCTACGCTGTCACGTTGATCGTACACGGCGAGACGCTTGACGTGGCACAACTCTACCATTTAGTACAGGACCTACTGAACCTCAGCTGCTTTCGCGTCATCGAAGTACTGGCCAACGAAGGAGAGGTAGAGCACAACAAGTAGCGAGAGAACATGATCAGCGAAGGATGCCCTGCTCAGCTAGATAATCTCACGCACATTCGCTGGGAGACTGCGGATATCGTGGTGCATCATCACGATGTCTACCGCTTTCTTCCATGCCAGAATTGCGGCTCGGGACTTCACTCAGGTGGACATTGCACCAGTGACGCAACCGATTCCAAAATCAAGGTGCTCACGATCGAGAAAGACGACTCCAAGACTCAGGTGCATCATGCGCACGCACCTCGTCCTCTTCCCCAAATCGAGAGCTACACGGAATGGAGCAAACTACTTACCTCCATGCCCAAGATCAAGAAGGCGAAAGCCAAGAGCAAACCCACGGACGGCGAACGAAAGACGGGCAGCAAAGCGGATGCAGCTCCACCTGCAGGAACCGAAAACAAGGATGACGACAGCGTCACCATACAGAAGCTTCACGCTGGAGCGGCCAAACGCCCCGCATCAGCACCGCCTGCAAAGACTCCTAGCCGCTCTGCCGGGGCGGTACAATCAGGGCTTTCAGTCAGTCAAAAAGACCTCGCACGCGTAAGCAGCCGCAAGCCGTCGGATGGAAAGGATGACTATAGCTCTCATGAACCGCAGCATGAAGTACTATCTGACTCCGACAATGAAAGACAATCATCCTCGTCTGTGGTATCGACCCCGAAGCAAGCGCTTCTTATTAAAAATTGGCTGGACTCATCGATGTCAAGCGCGGAGCGCCAAGACACGCAACCAAGCAACTGCCCGAGCGCTGATCCGGCCGGCGCTGTGATCGACGACATGAACGTCACGCCAGCCTCCGACTCGGCATCTACAGGGACGGTGTCTTCACTCGACGGCCAAGGAGCAACGAATATCGAAACAGACGAACAAGGCGTACGAGGCAGCTCGTCAAAGAAGTGCGAACGAGCAGCGAGTACTACACTCGTCGCAAGCGACAAGGAGGAGAACAATCCTGATGACAAACAGCGCAGCACGGTCTTGCGCAAAGCAGTCAAACAACAGCTCGGAAGGGCTGCAGTTTCCTCAAAAACTCTCCTTTCGGGCGGGTCGGTGGAGACAAGCGCATCCACTAAGAGTGGAGTTATCGCCGACGACTTTTCGCGTGCAAACAAGACTCTACAAGAAGGGGTCGGCAGCACGGATGGTGACGACAAGTTTTCAGGCGAAGACGACGATGCAGACGTGGACAACGTGGCGCAAGGAGAAATGAGCACGGATCTTCAAGGACGTGGGCCGCACAGCATTGCCAACGATGCAGTAGCCAACAGCGAGTTGCATGATGACGCAGATAGCGAAAGCCAATTTAGGTCGGACAGTGGCGGCACAGACACCATGGATGAGTCACCTCGCGATGATTACATTGAGGAACACAAGGCTGAGGCGCAGTCAAGGCTGAGGCGCAGTCAGCTGAGCATAACACCCAACTTGTAAGGATTGACCTTCACTCTTGGCATCACCAACATCTCTCAAATTACGTAAGCAGCAAGATTCATAGTTTGTATGCATAAACAAGTAGCGTAAACACTGGGCACGCATGTGCAAGTGTCTCAGTTGAAGATTCATTTTAGATAGTTTAGAAATCACAACAAATCCAGTAGAGCGCAGCGACACGCGGTGCCTGTGTCCAACGGCATAGACACGCGCCGTGTGTCCAACGCCCCATGTCCTACCCAAGGACGGCCACTGGAGAGAAACAAAGAGGAAGAAGTAGGAACAAGAAAACACAACAGTTATCCATTCTCACTTCTCACTTAACCACAAATCAACCACTTCCTCCTCGAACCTCTCCATCTCCCTCCCTCCTTCTCCTCGCATCTCTCCACCAAGCACTCTCCGCAGCACCGCTCTCTCTCCACCCGCTCTCCCATTACTTCCTCGCTCGCCAAGCCAGCGTTCATCTTGCTCGGTCCTTCGGTGCACTGTCCCTACTCGACTAAGCACGAGACAATCCCCACAGTCAGCATCACTTTCTGGCCTTCTAGCGAATTGGAGAATGACTTCCTCTACCACCGCTTTATTTTCGTTTTCACTCGCTCGGTTCCGCTCATCTAAATTGAGTGGGAAGTGTGCGGAATATTATCCCGAAACCTGTACTTGTCTGTCGTTCCCATTGTTTTCCCATAAAAAGGTACGGTGCGGGAATGCAAATCGACTCAAGCGAAATCCCCTGTTGGCGCTCACAAAGATCGATCGTGCCCTGCAAAACAAACGAAAAAGAATCTATTGAACATTTCGTGTCGGTTTAATTGGTCAAAACAAATTCACTTGGTGATTTGATTGATCGCTATGTATCGTTGCTTTTGGCTCAGATGGAGGACAGTGGTTGGAAACCGGGCGTTTCTCCAGTCCGGGCTTTCGGATCAGTCTGCTTGTGTTCTCAAGCATATTCCCATTCCATTTCTGGCAATGTGTTCCACAAAAATCCCTCAAATTGACAACCATACAAATAGCGTGGTCCACATTATTTTCACCTCCCGCCAAAAAGGCGTTCCATCAATTGCGTTTTTGGCGGCAACAGCAAAAGCCGAGCCTGTGAACCCCCAAAAGCTGAAAAGCTCCAAAAGCAACTTCACTCGACAGCAGCAGTCGCAAACGTAGACGTAGCAGCCATGGCGGGAGTGAAGCGCGACCCTGTGGAGCACGACGACGACGAAGGCAGTGCCGCTACCATCGCACTTTCAACCAATGGCAACAGCGATGCGAAGCGCCCGCGCCTGAGCCTCTCGGGCACGAAAGTGGAGGTGCCGACGTTCGCGGACGACCTGCAGAAGATGGCGCCGATCGCCACCAAGGCGAGCGCGTGGAAGCGCAAGCCCGTGGACGACATCGACCCGCGCGAGCGCGACATCTCGTTCCAGTGGATCGACATCGACATGTACGATGGCGCGCCGCTCGCGCGCAACCCAAAGGCAGGCGAGCCTGTGCCTGGGCTTGTTGCGAACGCGAGCGGCACGAGCAACCAGAACGCCGCAATTATCCGTCTCTACGGTGTGACAGAACATGGCAACAGCGTGATGATGCACGTGCACGGCGTGCTGCCCTACTTTTACGCGGTGTGCCCCGACAACTTTGACGAGAGCCGCTGCGGCGAAGTGCGCAAGGGACTCGAAGCCGTGCTCTCGCAGCGGGACCGCGACGGCAGCGAAGTCACGCGCGTCGTGGGTGTGCAGGTCGTGACGGACAAGATGTCGATCTATGGCTACCAGTTCGACAAGGCGATCAAGCTCTGGAAGATCTACTTGAGCATGCCGTCGTACGTGCCAAAGGCGCGCACGGTGCTCGAGACCGGACTGACACTCCCGGGTTGCGATTTCCGGTCGTACCAGACGTACGAAAGCAATGTGCCGTTCATCTTGCGCTTCATGATTGACCAGGACATCAACGGCTGCAACTGGCTGGAGGCGCCCAAGGGTACCTACTCGGTGCGCCGCGCTGCGCAGAAGAAGTCGCTCTGCCAGATCGAGATCGACATCGTGTACAACAACGTGATCAGCCACGCCCCCGAGGGCAAGTGGAGCAAGCTCGCGCCGTTCCGCATCCTGAGCTTTGACATCGAGTGCATGGGCCGAAAAGGGCACTTCCCAGAGGCCGAGAAGGTGAGATTTAGTTTGGTTGATGAACGGCTCTCGTATCTTCTTCAATTGCTGACGATTCATTCATGCTTTGCTTCCTGATTCCATCCGTAGGACCCTGTGATCCAGATCGCGAACGTGTTGCAGGAGCAGGGCTCGGACACGCCGATCCTGCGCAACGTGTTTGTGCTCGACACGTGCAAACCGATCGTCGGCGCGCACGTGATGGAGTTTGAGAAAGAGGGCGACATGCTCGAGAAGTGGGCCGCGTTCGTGCGCGAAGTGGACCCGGACATCCTCACGGGCTATAACATTGACAACTTCGACATCCCGTACCTGCTCAACCGTGGCAAGGCGCTGCGGCTCCAGAACTACAACTGCATCGGCCGACTCGCCCACTTGTAAGCATTTGTTTAGAGTTGGGTCTTGTTGTATTGTTGTCTTGTGAGATTTCGCTAACTCTTGACTTGCTTGCCTTGTTTCAGACCGGCGTACATGGAGAAGAAGACCTTTAGCTCGGCGCAGTACGGGAAAAGCGAGAACGTCAAGACGACTGTGCACGGACGCTGCATGTTTGACCTGCTGCCGATCATGCGCCGCAGCCAGCAGCTGAGCTCGTACTCGCTCAACGCCGTCAGTGCGGCGTTCCTTGGTCAGCAGAAAGAGGATGTGCCGCACGGGATCATTAGCGACCTGCAGCAAGGTACCGACGACGATCGTCATCGACTCGCAGTGTACTGTCTCAAGGACGCGTACTTACCGCTGCGGCTGCTCGACAAGCTCTCGTACCTGGTCAACTACATTGAGATGGCGCGTGTGACGGGCGTCCCCATTGATTTCCTCATTGAGCGTGGACAGCAGATCAAGGTGTACTCGATGCTGCTGCGCAAGTGCAAGAACGCGTCGCTCGTCGTACCCACTTTGCCGCGTGCGCAGGGCGGTGACGATGCTGGCTACGAAGGCGCGACCGTCATTGACCCGATGAAGGCGTACTACTCGGTGCCGATCGCAACGTTGGATTTCGCGTCGCTGTACCCGTCGATCATGCAGGCGTATAACCTCTGCTACTCGACGCTGGTCGCCCCGGGGGACGTGTCGAAAGTGCCGGCTGCCGACTACCACAAGTCCCCGTCGGGGGACGTGTTCGTCACGAGCAAGACGAAGAAAGGCATTCTCCCGATGATCCTCGAAGAGCTTCTCTCGGCGCGTAAGCAGGCGAAGCACGACATGAACGCCGCGACCGACCCGATGCAGAAAGCCGTGCAGAACGGCCGCCAGCTGGCGCTTAAAGTGAGTGCAAACTCGGTCTACGGCTTCACCGGCGCGAACGTCGGCCAGCTTCCTTGCATCCCGATCGCGTCGAGTGTGACAGCGTACGGACGACAGCTTTTATACCGCACGCGCGAAGAAGTCGAGCGCATTTACACGGTCGCGAACGGCTACTCCGCAGACGCGCAGGTCGTGTACGGTGACACGGACTCGGTCATGGTCAAGTTTGGCGTCGACACGGTCGAAGAAGCGATGCCGCTCGCCGAGGACGCGGCGCGCCGCGTGTCCGAGATTTTCCCCGACCCGATTAAGCTCGAGTTTGAGAAAGTGTACTTCCCGTACTTGCTCATGAACAAGAAGCGATACGCTGGGCTGCTGTGGACAAAGCCCGAGAAGTACGACAAGCTCGACTCGAAAGGACTCGAGACCGTGCGACGCGACAACTGTTTGCTCGTGCGGCGCATGGTCGAGTCCGTGCTGCGCAAGATCCTCATCGACCGCGACGTGCCCGGCGCGATCTCGTACACGAAGAACGTGATCTCGGACCTGCTGCAGAACAAGATTGACATCTCGCTGCTTGTGATCACAAAGGGGCTCAAGAAGACAGTGGACCAGGACGACTATAAGGTCAAGCAAGCGCACACAGAGCTCGCGGAGCGCATGCGCAAGCGCGACCCGGGCTCGGCACCGGCGTTGGGAGAGCGTATCGCGTACGTGATCATCGACAAGGGCAAGGCGATGCCGCTGTACGAGAAGGCCGAGGACCCGGTGTTTGCGCTCGAGAACAACGTGCCGATCGACTGCGACTACTACATGAAGCAGCAGCTGCAGAACCCGCTCGAGCGCATCTTCGAGCCGATCATCGGGTTGAGCAAAGTCAAGTCGGACCTGCTCAGTGGCGACCATACGCGCAAGCGCTCGAAGCCGGGGCTCAAGCAGAACTCGGGCGGGATGATGAACTTTGCGGTCAAGAAGCTCAAGTGTCTGGGCTGCAAGGCGCCGCTGAACGGCTCGGGAGCGCTCTGTCGGAGCTGCATCGAGAACGAGGCGCAGGTGTTCACCAAGCAGCTCGAGTCTGTGAACGAGCTCGAGCACCTGTTCGCGCGGCTGTGGACCCAATGCCAGAACTGCCAGGGGAGTCTGCACCAGGATGTGCTCTGTACGAGTCGCGACTGCCCGATCTTCTACAAGCGCATCAAGGTGCAGAAGGACCTGAGCGAGGCGCAGACTGCGCTCGAGCGCTTCCAGTCGGTCGAGTGGTGAGCTTTTTTTCTTTTTTCTCTCTTAAGATATGAGAGCCAGGGTCGCGATGTTGAAGACGACGAAGTGAGCTCCTGACTCACTCAGCGGAAGAGCTCTCGAGTTGTGCTGGGAGTGGAATCAGTGGCACCGCCACCAGATGGCACGAGCACGAGAAGAAAGGGCTGCCTGCCATTAGGATGCACTCGAGTAGTGACCAACGCAAAGCAGGCAGGTTAGTTTGTATACAAAACTAACAAATAAAACACACCAATAACACTTGTCTCTCCTTTCCAACTATGAGAGCTCCATATTGCCCAACACCTTCGTTTGAGCGAATGAGAGCTGGTAATCGTTGAAGCTCCATAATAGGAGGGAGCTCGTCAAATGTTGTGGGGGTTCTGTACGGTACAGTGGCGCTCTTTCTATGTGAGGGGGGGGGGGGGGGGGAAAAAAAAAAAAATTTTTTTTTTGGGTGGGCGGGGCTAATAGGCCAGGGGGGCCACCCGTTTGGGGGTCAGGGATTTAAACCCCTTT
>JALBZB010001251.1:0-11211 GCA_038050625.1 Pythium sp. MPC-2022a
ACCTACAATATCCAGGCATGAGCTATGCTACGAGGCTCACTCTGCCGTGTGCATCCGCGGTGAAGTGAGGCGTGCGCTCGACGAGTCGAGACGCGTGACGATGAGCGAGGTCGTCGGCCAGCTTCAGAAATGTGGCTCGTTTGTCGACGCCATCACAGTCTACCAGGTCCGTCGCAGTTGCCAGTCGTGCCCCGTTCCACGCTCACGAGACCAGCTCCATGCGCGCCCGTAGGCGACTTCCCGGCGCATGTTGCAGCGATCTTGGAGCCTGGAAGGGGGCGATCACCAGAGGTGACCCTTGGGAGCTGCGACGAACTTGAAGGGGCTGAAGAGTCGCTTGCGGCCAAGGCCGCAAATTGGGAAGTAGAAGCTGAACTGAACTCCAGCAACGAGTGCAGATCCGCCTCTGTTCTTTGAATTAGGACGACAGTTCCTGCTGCAGGACCCACGATTCCAAGCACTCAGTGGGCACCGCGAGCTACAGTGCCGACTGCTTATGACGAGTAGCTATGCAGATCGACCACTTTACGCTGCGCTGTACTACAAGTACTATCTATCCATACGTGTTTAAGAAAGCAAGTTGCTAAAATACGCGTGCTCGCCAATTTAAGAAAGCCCACTGTTCGCTTCACCGCCCTTTGCTCTAGCAGCTGTCAACATCATCATCCAAGCAATAATAAGCGCATGTTTGTCTTGCTGTGCGTTTGCTGGAACGAGTCCAGCGCTGCTCGCTTTGTCGATGTTCATGCACAGAATCAAGTACTATAGCATAAGGCATTACAATTTGCAACATGTCAACCCTTGCACTTCAGGAGGATCGGATGGCTAGGGCGCGAGTGTCCAAATGGCGAGATTGTGAAAGTCGTGCAATCGCAACACAACAACAGACTTTGAGAGGTGTGATGACGAAGTGAAGTGAAGTGCGAGCCAAAAATCCAATCCAAGAAAAAGATCCACGCCAGCATCATCAATCTATAAATCAATCAGTCGACATAAATAAATTAACTGCAAAATCCGCCACGTTTCCATTTCGCTGACTGGGACTCAAAATGTTTCTCTTCATTCTCAGGTGCGCTCAAAGGAGGATGGTGCTGATTTTTTCTCTTCGTCTGCTGTTCCATCGCGAGGCACACGACCAAAAATCAGTTGAAGGTTGTCACCTGACGAGGCCACTTTGTCAGGATGTTAGGCTATTCGAAGCTTTAGGCTGACACAATGCTCACTCTTGAGGTACATTTCGTAGGTTAATTTGTTTGTTGCAAAGGGAACGACGGACCTTCTTTCCTGAACAACCCGGAGTTCAGTGGAATGGAAAATGGATGAGGCTAACAGTTGCTATCAGCCGTTTTGAAATCAACATATCTCAATCAGTTGGTGCTGATTCCCACTCCGTTCGCACAGACCTCTGCAGAATGAAGCCGACACCCCATTAATGAAGGCCTGAACAGCTTGCTAAGGTGTCGACTCTGGCGTGTGACAGGGATTTTGGTGCACTAAAGTGCAGGCAAGCGCGAGCCACGGAGTCCGTTCTCACTTATCATCCCACCTGTTATCTGGTAATGATTCCAGTGAAATATTTGCCCAACCGCTCGATTGGCGCTTGGCACTCACCTGCACGACATAGGGATTCAAGAGAAGCAAACTAAACATGCGCCTCACGCTGCTGCTGTTGTACACACACACGCATACACACATGACGATTTGAAGAAGCACTCAATGGGAGCGCTGTGCTTGGCCTCACGACCACCACCTTCGGGAAGTTTGTATGGCACAACTGCAAAACCCAAAACGCAATGGCTCCACTTTTTGGTAAGAAAATTCCTCGAGACAGTGTATTTGTGACCTAATAGGTTGCTTAATGTGACTAAAATCAGTAGGTCTGGTACAGATCAAACGCTTTTGTACTACGCATACTGATTTTACGAGTTGATGCGCAAAATGTGTACTAAGCCAGTACATGTTTGTGATCCTTCAACTAGCTTTCCGGCAACATACTTATTTGCATTCATGGATTGCGCTTCCAAGCACTGTGCTTAGCACAACCATCTCTCAACCCATCCTGTCTTCGAAGTTTCCCTTCATTCCCACACCCACCGGAGCACGTCAAATGTGTGGTTTGTGTGGTTTCGAAAGAGGAGCGAAGTCTGAAGGAGTGGGATATCACACGCCCGCCCTGTTGCGACTTTCGCTCAAGCGACTGATTGACAGGGAAGAAAGCGTGTAGGTGGAAGCTAGCGACTTTTGCTTTGGGTGTGGATGCAGTGGATAGGGTCAGTTCTAGTGGCGTCTCAGTGGCTACAAACTTAACTCACACCACTTGCCACTCACTCACGAGAGCTCTCACAATTGAATTTGCGCGCAACTCGTCACAACAAACAACACAAAACAAACGCAACAATATGTCCACTTGTCCTCCCACCCCAGCAGTGCCTGCCACCCCAACAGCTCCCGTGATAGAGAGCCCGCCAGCATCCCTCGACCAACAGCAACAACAGCTGCAAGTGGAAAACTCGCTGCACACGTGCCGGTACCCGAGCAAGAAGTGCTGGAACGCGCGCGCGCTCAAGCGCAACGGCGAGATGCACAACCTGTGCGACGAGCACCGCCAGAAGGCCAACAAGAACCAGCGCCGCCTCGAGCAGAAGCGCAAGACGAGTAAAAAGGTGGTCGCGGCCAAGCGCGTGCGCAAGTCGCGTGCAAACGCCAAGAAGAACAAGGCAGCGGTGCTGGTCGCCGCAGCAAGCGCAAACGCAAGTGGACTTGCGCGACCTGCCAAGCAACAACAGGTCAAGCGACAGCAAGCACAGGCCACTCCGCTCTCCGCGGCTGCCTCGGGTTTGATGACTGCGACCAAGACCGTATACTCACAAGTGCCGTCCTCGCAGACGTTCCCAGTGCGCCTTAATGCGACGCTGCCGTCGGGCTTCTTCACGGAGCTCATGTTGTCCGAGAACGCTTTGTACGCCAAGCAGCAGCAGCAACAACAGCTGGGCCTGAATCTGAACCTGGGTTTGATGGGGACGATGATGATGCCTCCTCCGCACCACCTCCAGCACCTGCACCACCCACGAGTACCGTCGGTGATCGACTTTCTGGACGGCGACCTCGACTCGCTGACTGACTGCCTCGATTTCTTCATCCCGTCGTTTGTGAACATGGGCTGCGGCCTGGGAAGTAACGGGGGCAGCGCGTCGCCGATCGACGTGTGCGATGGACTGGACGCCGTCGCGGCCGTGAACGACTTCTGGTGGCACCCCGTGGTCGCCGTGGACCCACTGCTGGACACGAGCGCGCTCGTGATGAACGAAGAGATCTTTTCGTTCCACCACCAGCACTAAGTGGTTGGTGTTGTAGGTGTGTTTGCGAGTCTGTAGTAGTATTTAATTCCAGTGTCACAATAGAATTCGAGCCAAGCGAGCCTTTTGATATCTGATGAGTCTTGTATTCCTGTGTGACTAGAGTCATAGAGCTCCATTTGGAGTTG
Organism: Pythium sp. MPC-2022a; assembly: GCA_038050625.1. Classification (NCBI taxonomy): domain Eukaryota; phylum Oomycota; class Peronosporomycetes; order Pythiales; family Pythiaceae; genus Pythium; species Pythium sp. MPC-2022a. The sequence goes on from JALBZB010001251.1 coordinate 3,485, forward strand.
TCAACATACTGGGGATCTTCTGCATAGGTGGACGTGATGGTCTTGAATTTGAGCCCCTCGGTCTCTCAAGTTTTTTTTTCTCGAATGGACGCCTGTGTTGTGCTTGTGTAGCAGTAACTCAAAGTGGATGTGATCTTACTCTTGTGAGCGTATTGACGCACACTTGCACTTGCTTGTGATGTGATGTGATGTGGGTGAGGATAATTCAAAATGTATCCATAGCCACAGAAACAGCACAGAGCCCAATCCATCACTTTCGCATGTTTTGAACCCATTGCCTCGCGAGGTCTGATAGGTTTATAGACCTACCTGTAGGTGTCGATGTCATCACAGTGTAAGGCGTGACACAAATGAATGTCGCGGAGTAGGCGAAGACAACGCTGTTGCGGATGGATCAAAACCGCTCATTCATCTGCAGAACCAGTTGAGCTTTACTCGAGCGCTTCAACATCAAGATTTAGGGATATTTCGCTACTTTAAGGGTCTTCTATGGAATTCTGGCAAAGGATGTTTCTCCTACTGGAGAACGGACTGAAAGCACATTGAGTAGCATACAACCTACACGGGTGAGCAAAAGTAGCCCACTACACACACGCTTGACATTGATGAGCAATTGGATTCAGCGGCAATACATGCTCACAATGCAACTCGACCGCAAAGCTCCACCAATCGTCCAAGTGCGAACTGTGTGCGTTCAGGTGGTGGACGGAACAAAATCGTCTTGCCTGCGCAGACAAGGCGATCTGCGACTGACAGACCCTCGCCTGAGTGTGGGTCTCTCTGTGGTGAGAGCGTGTGCACGCGTGTGGTGTTGTGTTCTGCCAATATGACAGTGTTGCTACTTGCACTGTCTGTGATGGTGTGTGCGCTTCGACAAAACTGACCAAAAATCAGCTCGCGACGGAAAAGCCACAAAAAACTCAGATCCCATTTGTGGATGCACCAAATGTGCATTTTCGCCAAGAACTCTGCAAGTTTGACAAGAACGCGCTCAACTAGTACCAGGTAGCTGCTAACTGTTGCAAGCGATGCAAGACCATAGTGACATCAAGATGTCTGCATCGCTTCAATCTTTTAAGTAGTACGCACTGTAGCTTGTTGCTGTTAAGTCTTCACTAAGCGATTTTGGCAATATAGCACGTGGTTGTTTTGAAATGCTTCACACAAGGAAGTTGTGTGAAGACCCGAGATGAGTTTTGTGCCACGTCGAGGCACCAACTCCGTGAGAGACAGGGGGCCTTTGGTGTAGTGTGCCATGTTCTTGGTCGGGGCTTGCTGAAGAAAGGAGAGACTGGGAGTGCAGTGGCAACGGCACGAGTGGTGCTGAACTCATGGTAGACACTGGGGTGCGGAGTGCGCTTCGAGGCTCTAAGCGCAAATTCAGAAGTGAACGTCGCGGTACGATGGAATGAGATAAGCGCGCCGGAGGGTTGTGCTGAGCTGGAAGTCGAGTGAACACGTACGCACTCAAGGAGACTTATGGTGTGCGAATGCTGAAAAATTTGGCGCAGTAACCAATAGTGGGGTGGGGTGGACATCGATTCCTCCAAGCCATGATATATGATTTATCTTGGTTGAGTCCATACATGTACCGCCTGGGAGAAAAGAACACTGAGCGTGAAGCGTTTGAGCGGCAAGCCGAGCAAGGAAATGGCCCAAATCTGCCATCGATTAATTGGAGGAAGGGTCACAAACACAAGTCACCGCCACTCTCTTTCCTTGTGAAGAGTGAGCAAGTGGCGCTTCAAACCCTTTGGCGAAAGAGGACTCTGCTTTGGGTCAACGTACGTTTTCAATGGTCCACTCGCTCAATGAGAGGGACACAAATGCACGATGTCATGGCTGAACTCTCTTGTTAGCGTGCGAATCGAGTCTCCGTCAAGATGCGAAACCTGCCAACCTCGTGCTGGCGTCGATGACCCAAACAAATCGACGAAGGTGGCTCGTTTCTGCTCATGGGTTGATCGCCTCGGATTGGCTTGAAGATTTCCTGAAAATCAGCTTGTCACACACCCTCTTCAGCCTGTGATGTTGCCTCTCTCTCTCTCTCTCTCTCTCTCTCTCTCTCTCTCTCTCGATGTGTTGCGAACCCAGAGCTCTGCGTAATGACTGATAGCATCAGACTCACGCATCGACAGTGTGGCGGCAAAGGACTCACAATAGTAGCTCAAGTGTTTCAGGATTCTCGAGATCTCGCACACCTGGAATTCGCTTCCTCAGAGGTTGTTCACAATTCGAACTCACCAATCGTTCACGCGTGCCACGCGTTGATGGGTCCGAATTTTCTTGGCCACATACTGTACGAGCCATGTACATGACACAGTGGTCATGCTGTCTCGATCAGGCGGACAGCACCTGCTCATGACTCTCTGTTCTGAAGTCGCCAAGATCTCGAATGTCCGTTATGAGCAGCTCTTGAAGAGCCTTTCTCGTCCCCTGCTCCACCAGAACAGACAGCATTCGATCTGTTTTCCTAGGATCTTGATAACCGTATGGGTTGAAAATGCGTGGCTGGCACTGGTACCTTACTCCAACTAATGCCACTGATATGGCCAACTGAAGGGAACGTGCGAGGCTGAATGAGTTTTCAAGGTCGATCGATTGCGATACACAGTGAGACCGTGTATCAAGTGGCGTTGGTATTAGACAGGGAGTTGCACAACAGCACCTGCGATTGTGTGGATGCAAACTGCAGGTAGGTCTTGGCTCAATGATGGTGTGTATCTTCGAAGACCATTTTGCGGTGCGGTTCCCCAAAACAAGTGGACCATTGTGTGGCTTGCGGGTGTGTTTCGTGCATTGTTGTGCAGCTCTTATTAGAGGTATCCCGACCATGAGACTCCATGCAGCAGCATTGCATCCCAGTGACTCCACTGGTTCCTGTGAGAGTGCTCTCATGAGCCATGACGACTCACGCCTATCTACCAGAAACTGAAATGCTTCGTCTCAACCTGTTGATGCACGCGGCCTTCGAGCTCGAAAGTAAGCCGGAGTACACGGCGAAAAAGAGCTTCGAGCTCACGCATCCAAATGGTTTTGACGTGATTGTTGCGAGTACTGTATGTACTCGTAAAACACAGGAGGAGAAGAGCGCGTTCGCACCTCTTGCGAGACTCTCATGAGATATGTAGGCGATAGTAAGGAGATCCAGGGACCTCAGGCACACCAGCAACAAATCTTAAGACATCGGTCGAAAAGAAAATGACAAAGATCAAATATATTCTAGCTCAAAAATTGCATCTCACGAATCTCTCTCTCTCTCTCTCTCTCTCTCTCTCTCTCTCTCTGCTATCAGAAAGACTCGTAGTTGAGTCGTCTGGGGGGTAAATAGTGTTGTTGAGGGGTGTTCATGTTTGTTTTACAGCGGCAGCAGCTGGTCCTGGTTGCACCAGACGACCTGCTGTTGGCGGTCCACTGCTGGCGGGCGGAAGCTTTGGAATCGCCCTTTCGAATGGTGGTCCACTGGTGGTGGTAGAAACACCACAGGGTACTGGCGGTGGTGGCTGGCGAGCTCGTGCTTGAGCGGCGTGTAGGTTGTGTTCGGGAGGTCCACGACGTAGTGGTCGTGGTTTGGCGCGGAGAAGAGCTCGCTCAGGCAGTCTTGTTGCGAAGGTGGGGGAAGCATCCCGCTGGCATATGGCAAGCCGCCGAAGAACCTCCAGTGCGTCACGCTCGGGTCCTCTGACGGCAGCAGCGCCGAATAGCTGCCAGAGTCACCGGCAGCACCGACGGCGCCAGGCATCGCGTAGTAGACTGGGTGGTGCACCACGCCCATGGCTTTCTCTTCGTGCACGCGCTTGATCCGGCGGCGTAGCTCCATGCGGCGCTGGTTCTGGTTCGCACGCACGCGGTGGTAGTGGCAGAGGTTGTGTAGCGAGCCGTTGCGCTTGAGCGCGCGCAGGTTGGTGCATTTCTTGCCGGCGTAGCGGCACGTGGACGCGGGTTCCTGCGGCGGCGCGGGGAAGCTCATGTACGGCACCTCAACGTAGTTGGGGCTCACTGGCGACGAGTACGGAGGTCCGTTCGAAGACTGTGTGGAAGACATGGTGGTCGGGTGTGTCTGCGTTTGAGCTTTGAGGTGTAGAGCGCAAATGTGGAAGTGAACAACTGGGTTGAGCGCGACGGAGTGGGGCAAACTGAACTGGTGTGGGGAGTTGAACCGAGCTGAGTGGGTGAGTGATTGTCAGAGGGAACGTGCACAATCAGTTGAGATGCGCTTCTTCTATTGGAGCTCTTGAAGGAGCGCATCCCGCTTTGTTCCCGCGCGTTTGATCGCTTGAGCTGAGTACACACAGACTTGGAATGCTGTAGTGAATCATTACCAACGGCACAATTAGCCCGGTTGATACCGATACACTGGGGCACAGAAAACCATGCACTTGCACTCACTCACTTTATAACTTTGTCAACAATGATTTGGTCATTGGTAAACGAGTTCTAACGCTAGGAAGAAGTTGCACATGTGTGCGTGCACTGGTACTGCACAGTGGCTCTTGGCTCGTTTCAGCGCACTTTTTGAAATCACGAACGGCTTCTGGACTCGACCAAAGTCCTTGAGTACTGTGGGCTATTAAAAATCAGAGTTTGGGGGAAGATTTTCGTCTGACCATCGTCCATTGTAGTTCCGTGGCTGCACCCTTAACTTATGTGACTGCAAGCATAAGTCCTACCTCCCGGTCATTTGAATTTGGAATCGAGTGAATGTTCTTCATGGAGGGAACGAATGGCCCAGGCTAACCTGGGTCTAAGACAGAGATACGGGAAACGTAGCATTGGAGCAAGGTTGAATTCGCGTGAATGCGCACACACTCTCGCGATTGGTTGGTCCGTCATGTCAATCAAACTAGCTGTTGTAATGCGATTGTATGGCTCGGCCCCAACGTCCCCACTTTTCAGTACCCGCTCTCACTCCTCAAGTGGGCCATCTGGGCAGAAGGAATGACCCACATCCCGAATTGAGACCACCAAATGCTTTAATATTTCATATAGTGTAACCCTGCATAAAAGAGCCGAAGCTCAACTTGTGGCTTGGAACGCGCCGAGTCATTAACATCTGAAACCTTAGCCCCCTGTTACGCCAACGAGCCCTGTTTTCGACGACTTCCAACCGTATACCGGACTTCTGTAGCTAAGTGGTGGATTGACAAACAATTTAACTGAACTCAACTGCGCTGAAATATTCACACAAATTATCTTGGGGGTTGTTGACTGATAATTTCGACCACGCTACCGCATTCGCTGGTCTTGTATGGTAGGTAACTACCACTCTTCTGGATTGATCGATTGGTTTATGTACATAGATAGCTCCAACAGTAACATTTCGCACCTGGAAAGCGTCATTTGCCTTGCACCAACCAAGTCTTTCACGCGAGTGAGTCGTGCCAACTGGAAGTAGGTCCCAGACCCAGGAGAGCCTGGGGGTTTTGTTGTCTTTCTGTCGCCTGAAGACGAGGCGGTTGTTCATTATCAAAAATGGTGACCCTTCAAATTGCAGTGTGCTCATTTCGTCAAGTGAACGAGCGAGCGAGCGACCACGCAATCGAGAAGATCTCATGCTGTGGGACGATTTCGGTACCCATCCCCAAATGGGTTTTCAAAGTGGGACGCGTAGCCACACGGACCCCTTTCTCTTGTTCGGTCAGGCACAGAGTCGCACCTGATGTGGAGGCCCAAGTTGAAGCCAAAAGCCAAAGGCAAACGACGATGGGGCAAACGCCAATCGAGCCAACCAAAGCGTCAGCCGTTTGCTGCTGTTATCACACGCCCCCTTTTCTGAAGGCACTAACGGTGTCTCAGCCGCAAACGCTCCAGATCACACGTGCCACAGTAACAACACAAACACAACGCTAATGTTACGGTCATGATGGTCGGTCCCTGAGCGATGACGCAAAGCTTTAATGACGTGTGTGTGGTTGGTTTTAAAGGCATCTCGGAAAGCGAGCCCGTCGCAGTAGCAGGGGGTATGTAGCGCCATATACAGCGAGCGGCTGTATGTGCATCAATTTCGTCAGTCCTGGGCTCATTCGCACCTTGGTTTCAATTGCAAATATATCTGCACCGAACTGAGCCAAAAGTTTGACAAACATGCAGCGAAAATCTGTCAACCTAGAGTTGAGCGTACAGTACAGGATACGACAAGAAAACCAATTGGCTTGCCTTTGCACTCACTCCACCGACATGACTTCCACCTGATTGGTCTCGCCGGTTGGACTTCCACTTGGACAGCATAATTGGAAAGAAAAATATCAGACCCAAAAGCATCTCCACAAGAAGAGGCAGACGGAATTGATGCTGTGTGTCTCTGGACATTTGTTGCACTGAGGCTTGCTTACTCTTCTTCGTTTTTCCAAGTCCACATCCCCCACTTAACAGCAGCACTCACTCTGCCACAGTACAAACCGCCATTGCTGCACGCATTCGATTTGTGTGGACGAGAGGATCCAAAAAGAAGGTCCAGGTGAGGAGCTCCTCTGGGGCTTCGAAGAGCTCTTTTTGTTCGCGCGACTTGATGTCGATACAAGCACAGATGTCGGAGCATTATTCAGCATTCACCACCTTTTTGCCGATTCAAGCTAAATATTTGCACACAGATCTCACCATATTTTTGTAAATCTGAATGCTTACAGCACTGCGTGGCATGCGCGTGTGGCATTCATCGGAGTTCAATGCCAGGCACCACCTTAGGCAACCACATTAGCGCGGTGTGTTTATCTAATACTATATGCTCCTTCTTGTTGTAGCCTTTGACATGCGTTCGTTGAAGTCGTTCAGAATTCTTGCAGTTAAACTAGAGATACTAGTATTAGATCCACCTATTTGTTTGGGCCTTTGACACCAGCACGAGGTTGGCAGGTCTCCACGCTGGAGGTATCACCGATTAGTTGTTCACTAGCGCCACAGCTGCGCCATGTTCTTAATGAAGACGTTCTTTGCACATTGACGTCGCGATCGTGCGTGAAAGAGCGCGATCGACACTTTAACGTTTCGTAGCGACCTAGATCATACTTTATGCATCCGCAACGCGAGCATGTCTTTGACGTGAACTCCTTGCCGCACTCGATCAGACGGCCACCAGCTCGCTCCATCTTGTACTTTAGAAGAACCTTGAACTTGTAGTGTGAGAAGGTCATCATGGCTCGCACTGTTGGGCTCGACACCTTTCGCCGCGCTCGACGAGTTCGAGCTGCATCTGTCGCGTCCGCTGCATCAGATCGCTCGTACCTTCTGGCCATTTGGGATGTGTGGAAGCTCGGTAGGAGGATTTGATCCCGGAGGAAGCATACGGGGTACAGTGGATGGCGATTTCGGTAGTCGCACGTCGATTTTTCACACCGAATCCACCTACATACAGACAGCCCCTCCATTACCGGAATGCGAAAAACGCAAGCTCCCTCAGTACAGATATTACATACAGTGCGCGCCAAAAAGTTAGGGACAGGGTAAGAAATCCGAAAACGGTCGATTTTTTCTTCAAAAATGTGTTTGCGAGCGTGAGTTTTTGAGAGATGATACAACGCATTGCGTTCTATTTGGTGATGTAATTTGAGCTCGAAACAAGCAAGTGGTCGCCCAGGACGGCCATTTGAAGTGGGAGTCACTATTCTAGGACGCGACAAAATGATAGGGACAACTAGGATTGGCACACTTTGGAGGGCAATCAGCGCGCGCACGCGCATGAATAAAGTTTGTTATTCGTAGTGGAGTGTGTTGAAGGCACTAGTAACCTA